>JAAGNO010016314.1:0-49969 GCA_033439905.1 Ceryle rudis | reverse complement strand
CCCCGAGAACTCCAGGAGAAGGGGACCTCCTATTCCACTAAACACCACGTTTACCTTTCCTAACCAAAATAAGGAGGGAATAAAAAAAAAAAAAAAAAAGAGAGAGAGAGAAAAAAAGGGAACAAGGAAAAGCAAGAAAGACAAGCAAGCAAGAAAAGCAGTGCTGGTAACTATAGTAATGGCTAATATTTTCAGATGCTTTCTAGTAATATTGCTGTTGTTTTCAGATGGTTATACCTCTGCCAGAACAACCCACACTGAAAATTTCCTTGCCAGGTACTTCAAACAAGCTGAATGTTTCTTTTCAAAGAACATAAGCAGTAAAAATAATTTCATTTTTTTCAAAGAACTGGGATTACGCAACATTTTGTGTTTTGTAAATATTTTTAAAAGACTTCATAACTGGCTTACACAGAAATTCTTGTACTTGTTTAAGATCCAGAGCTCAAAATTGGAAAGGAGGCTGAGAAAGTATCAAGGATGTGCTCTTTTCTCTTCTTATGAAATGATATCCATGTCTAGTCAAGCTGTAAACCCCTGAGTATCACCATGGCATCTAGTCAACAGAGTTGTTAAGAATTGGGCAGCACAACACTAAAACTATACGCCAGTCATACTGTGCACGCTCCAGAGTTTTTGAGACTTCACCTGCAGTTGCTACTATCATGAAGGAGTGTGCATGAAAACAGCCTGCTGTCACTGAAGCTGTAAAGGCTCAGAAACAGTATGTTTTACAGTACATGACCAAGGAAGAGACAGACAGTAGGTGACAAGGACAACATGAGAAGTCGGAACACAACTTACTGGGTGCATCTTTTTCCCAGCACAGAGACAAGAGAGAAGAGGGCAAGTAGTTTAGAACCAGAACCTGCAGAAACCATAGCAAAAGATTCTAAGTCTTAACACTTTGGCTGTTCAACAAACAGCTGATATCCAGTGGCTTTTTATCTAATGACTTTTAAACACTTGCCTGTCTCTGTACGAGTCAAGGTGATTCCATGATGGAATGTCTGGGAGAGCAGGGGTTTGCAGCTTTCATTCTTTAAAAACCAAAGAAAGCTCATATGACTGTTCCAAACACAGGAAATTTACAACATTGAAGTGTATCTTTCAATATGCTCTCAAACTCTCTTTATGCACCTCCCATCTGCACCAACTCTGTAATAATCCCCAAGGTCAGACTTTACAAGTGCTAGAGGTGCCGCAAAACACAGAGATGCAGAAATGTCCCCCAACAATGCACCCGTACTGAGTAGGTGGGCTGGCACGACCAGCAGGTGAAGAAACCTCAGTAAGAAAACACTACAGATTTTATTGAAATGTCTGGCATGGCGCTTGGTTAGGCATTCACTAAATGCTCTTTTGCCCCAAGGCATGGTGAAAGGGAATAGATGGTACCAAGTCTAGACTTCAGAGTCCCAAGTTTTAGATGGGGCAGAGTGCAGCAGGCAGTGCTCTCAGCTTCCTACTTCTTCTCATTCTTGGCTGCTCCAAACTCACCCTCATTTACAGCAGGTTTTCCTGGACTTCTCTGAAGGCCGCATGGCCATATTTGTGTTCCACAGCAGGACCAGGCCTATGCCTCTCGGGGAAGGAGGTTTACAGACACTTACTAAGGCCTAACCTCAGCCTCTTCTGAAGAAACACTTCAGTACTTTAAATACCAGAAAGTCATTAACAGCCCATGGTAGGAAGTAGATTTATTTCACCCTGTTTTCACCTTTAGTCTGCCTACATATATCCAACATCTCTGTCCTCAGTGCAGTTCAGTTAACTCACAATCTGCATTACCAACCTGCAAAGCCATCCCAAGGAGCAGGAAACTGGATCCAGCATTCTCTCTGCCCTGTGCTGGAAGTGGTACCCACCAGGCAAGAAAAAGTAAATTTTAGCAGTGCCTATCTGCTTTGATGATACTCCAAATGCCAAGGGATTATCTAGCAATGATGTGTGGCAGCAACAGGAACTGAGCTGTTCTTTCAAGAAACTAGTATTCAACGACAGGAGATACTTTCCTAGCTTCATTTCTACACTAAGATCTAGAATCTATTATATTTATCATGCTAACAGCAAAGTACACGCACTGACATTCTTAGAATGTACCATCCACCTTTCAGTAAATTGGCTTGGCCTGAGGTATTACGTAGTGTTCTCACTCACCATATAGCACCAGTCACATGCAATCTCAGTTTCAGTTGTATTTTACGCATTTGAGAATTTTTCACTCCAAACTACCGATGAACTCACTGATGTAACTTATTACATGTTCTTTGTGCCAAGATATGACAGTTAGGATTAACCACAGTCTGCCCATTCTTGATTCCCAGCAAAATCACAAAAACAGTTCTTTTAGGGCTCTTACTCATTAGGCTGATTCTCTCTACTCCAGGTACCTGATAAAGTACATTACAGGAAGACAAAGTAATACCACATTTCTATTCAAGGCAGAACCACATTTAGGCTCTTGCTGGCAATAAATACCAATGTTCCTCTGGCTCTGAAGTAAGGATTTTCTTCCATTTAATTCTGCCTTTTCAAAATTTATTACTCTGCCAGCCAGTGAGTGCTATTCAAACAGAAAACCTTCTTTCACCTTAGCTCTATTGTGTCTACTGCAACTTAAAGGCAAAGACGTTACTTTGCTGTGAAGAAGTCCCAGTCCTTTTTCAGTCCTGCATCTTTTCTCCAATCTTTTCTCTCTACTTTATCCCTCAGTATCTGCTTCTTCAGGGTGAGAGTGTATTGGTTATGTATTGTGCTTACCCTTACAAGTACATTATCTGGGTACTGAACTCAACAGTAATTCTGCTATTTTATTTATTGAAAAGAAGATTTCTCAATCGGGCAAACTCTGTGGATAAAATGTATCACTTCTCCATAATATTACTCAGCAACAGCTAATAACATGAGTGTACCACCTAGCTGAATTTCCCAGTGACTTTGTAGTGTGATTTACTGACCTGGTCCTATGCAACCAGGAGACACTGATTAATATTTAGGTTGGTATAGCAATTCCAATGTAAATACAAATGCCCATCACAGTATGAACAGTGCAAATTCTCTGACATCCTGCCTGACACCCCAGACAACTCTTCTGTCCAAGACTGTTCTGCTTGCTCTGTCTTCTACTATACCACAGCTCAAAAATTCTGGAATCACCTTTTATGCTATTCATCAAAATAGAATTTAAATCCATTGTGAGTACAATTACTCTTCTAATCTTTTATTGCACATACAACTAATCAGAGAATTTAGTTTCTGCATCCAGATCAGATTCTAAGCTGTCTACAACTTCCATCTGAATTTGAAATAGTATTTGATTCCTTATAAATGCTACTATTAATTTCCTTACCATCTACTCCAATACTCACCACAATTAGAAATGCTGTCCAACTGCAGAAACACAAGACTATCAGGTATGAAGAACAAAGGGATTTTTGATATGTAAAACCATCCAAAACCCTAGGAGAAGCTTTCTCTGAGGTAAAGCTCTCTAGGAGGTGGGAATAACAAAGCCTTGATGAAAATAATATCTTATCTGATAATATCCTATTTTGATGAAAATAATATCTTATGCGACTATGTCACATCAGACTTGTACAATCCCAAACAAGAATCCTTCTGTTAAGAAGGGAGAACACTAAGCTGCATCTCCTATTTTGTTGTTTTAAATTGGAAGAAAAGGAAAAATCCAGAAACAAGACCAGCTTTACTTATGTGGGAGTTAATATAATTTGTTGAGAGTATGATGTGAACTCCCTTTGCTTAGAAAAGCCTGTTTCAGAGAATCTATTCTATATCAAGAATAGAGAGTGTCTAAATTCCACCCTACATTATTCCTCTGACTGCCAAAGAAATTGTCAGTACCAAATATAAAATTAATTCATAGTCTGTGCAGTTCTCTAGGATATGCTTAATTGAAAGAATAGCCAGTATTTCAGTCAATGAGATTATGTATTTTCTTTTACAAGAGGCAAAATGATGACATAGGTATGTTGTGCTATGAAGACTTCAAAATTCTGAATGACAGTGAATTCTGTAGCCTACTATCTCAAAGCAAAATACTAGCAGACAAATTAGCTTATTACACACCCTCTTACCTGGTGCTTTTTTAATTACAACAGCAATTCTAGTCTAGGTTGAATAAATTTAAGTGCTAACTAATAACAAGTAACTTTAATATAGAAGCATACATTTACTACTTCATCCTTGGTTATGCCACTTTAAATATTGTGCAGACATACATGAAATAGAAAGTAAAGCAAATTACTGAAAGGTCAAACTACATAAACCAGTATGATCATGGTTATCAATGTGCACAACATAAAATATACAGTGACTGCTAATAAAAAGCACTACCTGTCAAAGTTACCTCACCATGTCCCATGTATAGTAGGTATTTTATACTCTTCCACACAAGGAAATATATGAGCTACTGCTGAATAATAACTTCTAACCTATGTTAATTCCTATATCATAACTGCTAAAACACTGGTTAAATAGTCAGATAAGTTGTAGCCAATTGGATGATTACATACACTTTTTATATGACACAAAATGAAACCTTTAACTTTATGTTTATGTTATCTTTAGACAACATAGGAAACTCAATCCACAGACATATTGTTTCTGATAAGCTGAGATATGCTCTACTTTTGCCAGGCTTACGTGCTTACTGTAGTACTTAGGAAGCAGACTTCTCCGCTGATAAAGAGCACGGCTCACAAGAGAAGATACAGAACTGACCAGTCTCATCTTTCCAAGCATCTGTCGTTTTGCTTGCATTTTTATTTTCACTAGTCCTTAAGTCTAACAAACAACAAATGAAAGTGATAAAGAAGAGACTGTTTTCTACTGTGAAGTAGTATAAAACAAGTAACTGCAAAAGCAGGTAGTACAATGTCAATAAAATTTCTGGAAAACTCAAGTTCTTCCAATTAGAGAAACAGCCAACAGATATACGCAAACAGCCAACAAAATACCAGTGGCCAGCAAAGAAAGAACCAGCCAAGAGAACACACTGTTTGGTTTCCTATCCGAGGAAGGAGAGAAGGAAGAGGGGAATTTCCACCTGGAACAAATTCATAAAATAGTTCAGAGCACAGAATTCTATCAGCTGCATTTGCTATTACACTGAATCAATATCCCAATCAAATTTGCCAACCCACATGCATGCATCTGTTTTCTGCATTCATACCTATGTAATATTCAAGAAACACATCTCTCTCCTAGGCAATGGGAGTGGCTTGCATACATCGAAGAGCAGAATTCTCTAAACACAGAGGAACCATAGTAGGTAGGGTTTCCCAGCAGCTGTCTGCTACCAAAATTGGAGGGAACAAAACTTTCTATTAGCATGCTATCACCATGCACAGACTGTGCATGCAGAACCACTCACAACTAACCATGTCCACAATTTCACCAACTGTATTACACAGTAGATGATCATATGTACGCAAAGAACCAGTGACTGAAAAAGGAGAATTTTTACAGAATCACAGAATGTTAGCGGTTGGAAGGGACCTCTGAAGATCATCAAGTCCAACACCCCTGCCAGAGCAGGACCAAAACCAGGGCAGATCACTCAGCAATACATCCAGACATATCTTGAAAGTCTTCAGAGAAAGAGACTCCACAACCTCTCTGGGGAGTCTGTTCCAGTGCTTTGTGACCCTTACAGTAAAGTTCTTCCTTACGCTGAGGTGGAACTTCCTGTGTTTGAGCTTGAATCCATTGCCCCTTGTCCTGTCACAGGGCACGAGTGAAAAGAGGCTGTCCCTGCCTTCTTGTCGCCCATCCCTCATGTATTTATAGACATTAATAAGATCCCCTCTCAGTCTTCTCCTCTCCAATCTAAAAGGCCCCAGGTCTCTCAGCCTTTCCTTGTCAGGCATGTGTTCCAGTCCCTTAATCACCCTCATATCCCTCCACTGGACTCTCTCAAGTAGATCTCTGTCCCTCTTGAACTGGGGAGCCCAGAACTGGATGCAATAGTCCAGGCGAGGTCTCACTAGGGCAGAGTAGAGGGCAAGGAGAACCTCCCTCAAATTCCTGGACACATTCCTCTTAATGCACCCCAGGATACCAGTGGCCTTCTTGGCCACAAGGGCATATTGTTGTCCCATGGATAATTTGTTGTCTACCAGGACTCCGACGTCCTTCTCCACAGAGCTACGCTCTAGCAGATCACCTCCTAACCTGTACTGGTGCATTTTGTTGTTCCTTCCCAGGCGGAGGACTCTGCACTTGCTCTTGTTGAAACTCATTAGGTTCCTCTTTGCCCAGCTCTCCAGTCTGTCCAAACCTTGCTGAATGTCCTCACAGCCTTCAGGTGAATCAGCGAATTCTCCCAGTTTCATGTTATCAGTAAACTTGCTGAGAAGACACTCTGTCCCGTCATCAGTGTCACTGATAAAGATGTTGAACAGGACCAGTCCCAGCACTGATCCCTGGGGGACTCCACTAGATACAGCTTTCCATCTGGACGTGGCACCACTGACCACCACTCTTTGGACTCTATTGTCCACCCAGTTCTTAATCCATCTCACCATCCATTCTTCCATACCACAATTCCTGAGCTTGCTCATGAGGTTATTATGGGAGACTGTCAAAAGACTTGCTAAGGTCAAAGTAGACTATATCCACTGGTCTCCCTGCATCTATCCATTCAGTCACATCACGGAAGGCTATCAGATTAGTCAAGCACAATTTCCCGTTGGTAAATCCATGCTGACTACTCCTGTTAACCTTCTTCTTTTCTGTGTACTTAGAGATGACATCCAAAATGAGCCACTCCATCATTTTTCCAGAGATGGAGGTGAAGCTGACTGGTCTGTAATTTCCTGGATCTTACTTCCTGCCCCTTTTTGAAGACTGGGGTGACACTGGCTTTCCTCCAGTCCACAGGCACCTCTCCTGTTTGTCATGATCTTTTGAAAATGATGGAGAGTGGTAGGGTGATAACATCAGCCATGTATCTAACGATACATGAAGCATATGTCATTTCAAAATGTGTGCAATAACACAACAAAGTATCAAAAAAACGGTAACAAACTAGAGATGAAAGAAAACACAAGAACAAAGACAGAAAAAAGGAGGGGAAAAAAAGAAATAATCAATAAAACCGTACCACTATACAAAGAAAGTAAAGACCTGTCCTTTAAAATCAGCTGAAAGTCAATCAGAAAACTAAGCCAAACTCCTAAAATTCACCTAAGTCACCTACATGATTATAAATAAATAATTAAAAAGTCGCAAAATGCAACTAATGCTAAAAGAATCAGGGAGTACTATCAAAATGTGCAATGTTTACTTATGTCACCACACCTGAAAGGATATATCAATCACCATCAACGAGGCATTCATCGTGAACTTGCTAAAACATTACTCTCATTATGGCTGTTAGTATACAGCATGTATCTGCAGTCATACAATACAGACAACTCATTGTATAAGGATAAACAAACACATTTTCACATGAACATCCTAGACTGCAATTGTTTTGCTTACCTCTATATTTAATATCCATATCAGTAAAAAAGTAAAGAAAATAGATGAAAAATTTGCATAATAGTTCATTTCAGATGAAATTCCAGAGTTGTAATAAGTGACAGATAGTACAATGTTGTTCTAAGAAAATCTACTGGAAACTTAAAACAGCTTGAAGGAATGAAAAGTCTGTTGCATAATGCTACTACACTGTATTTAGTGACAAGAGACTTTCTGTGAAACTAGAAGAGATTGCAAAGACATCAGTGCTGGCTGAGGAAAATCAGTTTTAAGGTAAAGAGATCAATTAAAAGATTAGCAATTAGTTTAGCAGAGGATACAATGAGAGAATTTAATAAGCAACCAGTAGTGTCCATTCTGGTGCCAATTTATGGTTGGCAAGTGATTCTCTTCCCATGGAAAAATATGAATTGTTTTTCATTAGTTGGATTACAGTTATGTCTAGAGAATGTACTGTAAAAATTCTTACAAAAGCAGCTGCTGGAAATACTCCAAAAGACAGTAAGACAGAGTGTCTTCAAAATATTTTGATAGAGGTAAACCAAAACACCAACGGACTGAGTGACATCTTCCAAATGACACAGAAGTCTGGGTAGAGAATTGTACCAAAAATATTCAGTATGGATGAAAACATGTATGAGCTCCAGAAAAAAAAAAATAAAGCTAAGTAATGGTTTAAAAAAATGGCCTGTGTTGATAACAAAGGACACTGATCATTAAAACAGAGGAAAATGATGTTTGTCAGAAAGCCTGCACTGCATCACCAGCCACCAGTGGAAGACTCTGCACTCTGGCAAATGCAGGAGGGCAATGCAGCTACAGGAGGTCACATTTATCATTCCTTTTCCTGTTGGTGCAACAGACAGACACTTGCCATGAAGTTACCCCTAACAAGAAAACAATGGACAATATACAGCACCTCTACTTTGGATTTATGGAGTGAGCTTCTGCATCACAGTCACTCCTAAGCAGCTAATAGGTTAGAAAAGTTCTGTCAAAAAAACAAGTCTTCCTCACTGAGCAAGAACAACCCAGAAGACAGAGTGAAGACCAGCCAGCATTCCTTGCCCTCTCATGTTGCACGGAAGTCACCCCAGTCAAACCACTTTGACAGATGTGTCTTGGTGTTTCAGCACATATGTAGGAATGGCAGCGGCAAAATCAACCTGCATCAAGATTATACCATTAAAAAAACCCACCTTCTCTTTCCATAAGATACTGTACAGAGTTTTATTACCTGAATTTCTTACATCTGTACAAACTAAATACAGTTCTACTGTTCTGTTTCCTGAAGCAAACACAATTGTTTTTATTTATGCTATTTGAGCCCTTAGAACACTTAGAACTTCATGAGATTGTCTACAGTTTCCAGCATTTCTAACATCTAAATGGGTGATACTGGCTTAATGTTTGGTCAAATCTGGTCTAGTTAAATCGCTTACAGCAACTGCAGTACCTGACCTACAAATCCAAGCTCCCTTTCTGTGATTGCACACTTAGTATCTGCTGAAACATTAAAGATAAAGGAAATGAAGGAAGCAGCTTCCATGGCTTAAGCCTGGCTAAAGGAGGTATCAGTATTGGCACTCAAGAGTTTGCTGAAAAAATTGCCTTTGTTATCTGCAAGTCTTTCAATCTCAGCCTTCGTGAAAGAAAAGAATGAAAAGAAAAAGCAGGACAAACAGTTCACACGCAGGACACCCTTCATTAACTATTCATAAGGCAGCATGGAAGGGTCTTCCAGCCTCTCTGAAATAATTTTATACTGGTTGCCGTAAGTCGTTGCATTTGTAAGTACCTAACATTTGACTTCTCAAAAGCAGCAGAAAGGAACTCAATTCCAGAGGAGAGTGAATGTTTCTGGAGCACTCAACATTCAGACACACAGAAAGCTAGGGTAAATATCCTCGTGAAGACTCACCAACCTGTACTACTGAAGTGCTACCTGGCAACAAATGAGTCACACATTATGTAAAAGTTATAATCAGGACTCATTTACAACATTTACAGTTTCACAATGAACTGCTGACAATTTTCAACAAGCCCTAAGATCTTCAGATTTGCAGAGTGAATTCCACAGCAAGCCATATTTTCTTGTTAATTTTACCGACAGAAACCTCTAATCTGTCACAATAAAATTGTGAACTTTCTAGAATTCTAGAAGTTTTCCTCATCTTCGATGAAGATGGAAATTCATTATTATCAACAAGATAGACATTAGTTTTTAAAAAAAAACAGTTATAGAAACAGATTCCATGGCACTCCTGAAAGATGTTAATAGTTTGAAATCGCTAACTGGAGCGAGACTTTATTACAGTAACAATGACTACAAGTGTAATTTTAATCTGTAGAGAAAATCTCTAAATATATGGAATGGTAGACACACAGCAACTTTAAGTAATGACTATTTTGTAATGCCAGGTTGGTTCTCCCCTACCACCTTTCTCAATCAGTAAGTGTAAGCAAGTGAAAGTAATTGAACTGTCTGGCAACTGAAGTTAAATACATTAAAATTTAAAAGAATTGAATTGAAAGTATGCTTCATCAGTTAAAAATTAGCAAGCATCAATGCCCTTAAGTAAATTATCATTCTCACATTAAATCAATCACTATTTCAGTCTTGCCAGAGTATCAGAATACAAAGTATTTCACCCACTCTCATTTTACTTACTTCTCAATTCAAAAACTGTTATCTGACATTTCTAAATTCAGTCAGTACTGTGTATAGTCCTAATTTCAAGGCTGTGGACTAAGAGATAATTTTTCAGAATCTCTCCTCATGGTTTGGAAAATGACTACAAGTCTTAGGTATTTTGCTTGGTTCACGAAGCATCACTGGATATTAATCTGCCTCCTGAACTGTTAATGCTCATTCCTGAATATCGCCATTTGTGCAAAAAAGCGCACAACTGATGGATGTGCTTGGCCTGATGCTCTCATTCTTTATGGATATATGATTAGGCATTTAAGCTAGATCTTACTATTCTGCAATCTAGCTTTTAATCATGTAGGTTATCGATTACTGGTGTGTTTTACAGAAATGACAACCCAAAGATCACTAGTTGGGGTAATTCCGTGGAACACTTTCTTCTAAAATTTCTTCAAATGTTCCTGTTATTTCATACTGATACAGCACAGCAGTGCTTGTGGTAATGATAGTTACAATGTGAGGCACTTCTCCTTCCTTGGAAAATTCTACCCGACAGTCTTAAAATTCCCAGACCTTTGCAGGATCAGTCCAGATGAGTTTTTGCCAACGTCCCTCCTAATCAAGAAGCGAGGGCGAGCTATGTGGTAGTGGGGATCTATGTACCTGTCCAACTACAAAGACAGCATGCTAGAAAAGAAGATTCCATAATGCAATGACAGTGCTGAATAAACTGCTTGAAGTGCATGAATATGAAGCAGAGCCAGAAGCTTCCACTACTCTGTGCTCTGTACATGAAGCAGAGCCAAGAGTTTCCACCACTCTGTGCACTATAGCATAAGACCAAATAGATATTCAAGCACACAGTTAACCTGACAGGAGGAAAAGTAATTCTCTGCTCCTCCAATACACTGAGCAGGCTCAATCACCAGGAAATTCAAGGAGTTTATACAAGGAACACAGGCTTGCAATGTGTAGGATCGAGAAACTTTTATAAAGACCAAAGAATTTGGCCTATTGTGTACTTACTGTATTACTTTTAAAATATTTTCTTTCTGAAGAATTTATCCCAGATAGGAAAGATCATTTCATAAGAAGCTGTAAAAAAGTCACATGATGCTTCCTACTAGCTATTTATTAAAAAAAAAAAATCTCTGTTCGCAGATTAGAATTCAAAGAAATTGGGACAGAAGTCTGTTTGCCTATATGTGAAGATCAGTTTCCAAAAGAATTATTTCTATTATTCTGGATACAACGCATACAGTCTTGGTATGAAGAAAATTCATACAGTAGAGTTTTAGAAACCTGATGCTAGAATTAAGAAAGAACCTAAATGTTCTAGTCTCTATCCTAGAGAAAAATTAGCAGCACTTTGAAGTTCTGACACAGAACTCTGAAATCAGTCTGCCTAACATTAACAAAGAGTTTGGGTTGACGTACACTGTTTAAAAGCGACTATGAAATCTGTAGGCCTGAATAAACCATCATGGTTTAGGATACAGCCCTTCCATCCCCTCCCTACAATCCTGTGTGGCTCCAGACCTCCCTGGCAGACTTCCCTTCCTCCTAGCGTTGGCCACAGGATACACCACAGGATTTATATCCAGAGGTAGGGTTTCAGGATGACAGGGTTCAGCATGAGGTTTCATCAACGCTTCCCATTCTGTTTCCCTATTCCTTAATTCTCCATCACTATGGGGACCACAACAGATTAAAGCAACTGTGGTACCAAATCTAACCACGAACAAATAGAGCAGATAAGCTGCTCCTAGAAAAGCAAACACTTCCGTGCAAGCAACTCCTATCAACACCCAGCTTTGCCCACAATAACATTTCAACAGGCCACATTTATGACATACCCAGCCTCTACGAGCATGAAAGCACAAAAATTAATTTCACATGAAAAATTCCACTCCTGACATCCTTTTCAGCACTGAACTCATCAATTCCATTGTACAAACAGCTAGGAAGATGCTACTGCTACACTTTGCTATGCAAGTACTCCAGGCTTGCTTCCCCAGTATCTTGCATTTTGCTTGGATACAGACATGAGGGAAAAGCTGCTATAAAACACTAATATTCTTATTTGTTGATATTTAAAGCTTATTTTGCACTGCTGTGTAAAAACTATAAGCTTATCTTGGTACCTGGGCAGTCAGTGTGATGAGGAAAACTGCTCTAACTACATTTTTCTGGAGAAGCTTTTAAAACCAGCTTTAAGCAGCAAATAATTGTCAGATGGACTTGTTGTATATTTATTGTATTGGGTAAATAAAAAAGTTTCCTGGACTTGATTCAAGGCTCTTGTATTTGTGGGATATTCTCCAGTCTTTGTTTTAAACTTAAAGCAAGAGAAAGCAAATGCACCTATTCTGTTACTCCGTGACAAAAACACAGACAAAAACACAGACCATACTAATACTCTTAATTCATTGAATAGTATCTCCTTAAACTTGGCGTAAAAGTACAAAGAATTTGAAATGTAATTCTTAATGTCCTGAGCCCCAGACACTGGCAGAAATTAGAAGCCAGGCTTTCTCAGAAGGAATGCTTTTAACCAGCACTAACAGGGCTGAAATTATTGTAGAAAAAAAGTCTATTTCCTTTTTCCTTCAAACACCCACTGTCTTCTGTGCAATTCAGCCCAAGGTTACAGAAAACTCTGTGTTCTATGCTTGGTGATCCAAATCCTCCAGTCTTTACTTCAGGAAAACTCCCACTGAAGTCAGTGAAAGTTTTGCCTGGGTAAGAAATGCTGTGTTTGACTTAGCTTACAGAGCCATGTATATTCTAAGGAAAATGCAAGGAGAATGTGGCTTAAAGTCATTGCTGCATGTAAGTAGATCATGTTTCCAGCTATGAAAATCAGAAATCACAAGATACAAATTAGCATATTAATTTCATATTACTTATTATGTTGTAGAATTCAGACAATGATTGGCAGACAACAATTGGCAGACGATGATTACTGAACATGCATCTCTGCTTAGAGCTGTGTATCTTATGAGTGTGAAGCTCTGCTTAAAGCTATGTGCCTCATCTTCTCTGTGCCCTACTGTAAATCATGGGATATATTATTCCTCAGCACGTCTCATAGCCCCACTAGAAAACTGTGGAGAATAGCTGAGATACAGAAAGATCTAGGTTCAGAGAAACACTTCATAGAAAATAAAGCACTCCATTACTCAATAAGTACAGTATCACTGTTGTGACATGTCCATTCAGGGTCTTCAAGGCATCTTGGTATGCCTGCGCTTGCCTGCCTAAGTATACACTCTCTCACACTTATGTATCTGGACTCCGTGAGTTCAGTCTACATTCTCAGATTTGGACAGCCCTGAACACCATCCATATTGTGAGAAAACAGATATAGGGACTTTAGTAATGGTTTAAGAGTGAAAACTGGTTCAAACTGAAGTGAAACAATTAAAAACTTCACAATGAAGCATAAATGTGATTAAACTGATTTCAGCCAACCTTCAACATTCCACAGAACTAAATTGCCAGTATCATGCTTCATTTTTCGTCTGCTTCTGCGTGTTTTCCTTCCCTCTCTTTTTTAGCTTCTTTTAAGTTTAGATTAAAATTCATATGTCGGTTTCCAAACATTTTTGATGAATTAAATAACTGAACTTCTCACAGGAAACCTTGACAAGACTGCATGACATACTACTATCAAAAGATCTAAAGCTTTAAGTTCTGCTTTTTGGTATTTTTCATGTCCTACTCTTCTGCTCTGCCAGTATGCATGTAAAACAGTTGGATCTGCTACCTGAAATTAACTATCAGACACATTCAGACCTCTCCCTCACTCTTTAAGCAGAGATGTAAGGATTCAGACTCCACCCAGACAGCATAATTTAAAAAGTAATAGGAAACAGAAATCTCCAGCATCCTAATTTTCTATCTCTCCTCAGTATTCTCTATTCTGTATCTGTAAGAAACCAAGACAAAGCATTCACACCCATCAGTTACATGCAGTATTCTTCAGAAGATTCACGTAAGCTGCAATACTCTGCACATGATATTCAGAGAAATTAACTGGCTTGCTAATTGGTGAACAGTCCTCAATTGAAACTCAAATCTGAGGAAGTTATATGTAAAGAACTCTGAAAGTTTTAAAAATTATTTTTCCTATATGCAGTACATTTCGGAAGAGAGTTTAAACCTTTGGAACAAACTGAAGGAACTCGATGAACTACACAAATATTTCAGTTGTCCCATCATTCTCACAGAACTGTATGTAGTCTTACTCCAGTAAGTGCAAAAGAAGATTACTCTCTAAAAAATGCCTCTAGAGTGTAAGGCCTAAAAACATAATCCCTCTATCTGTTCACTCTGTTGTTCCTCCCGGCAGGCCTCTCTCCATCTGGGTTTGTAAGAGCACTTTGGGAAAAAAATTACATAGGACAGAAGTTGTTGCTTGACTTCAGCAAGACAAGCCTGAGGAAGACACGGATTTGCTGCAGGTGAGGGGCCACACAAGTGTCTGCCTTGCAGTTATCAGAGAGTTACATATTTCATGATCAGTCAGTGACTGTTCTTGCTCTCCAGAAACTCCAGGGCACAGGGCTGCCACCTGATCGTCTTCACTTCCCACATTATTCCTACTGTGAGCAGGAAAGGGAAAACTCCAGCCTTCCCAACAAACTTAAATTCTTCTATCAAAATCTGAACTAAAATAGGGAACTTGTAAAATCAGATGGTACTGCAAATGGATTGGCATACATGGTTACCACACAAAACCAGTGAGGAAACCACTAACTCTTAAGATGAAAAATAGATGCTGTTCTACCAGGTTGCCATGACAGATCTTAGAAAGACACTGTCAGTTTTACGGTCTTGTAAGCGTTCCTCACCAAAGGGGAAGCTTGGAAGTAATAAAGCACTTTCTTGCAACTGAAGCCTGACCGTAACTACTGCCAGTTCAACAGTAAAATGGCTTTGAGTATGTGAAGTCAGATGGTTTCAGCTTCACCAGTACTGGGAAACCAACTTTGTAGCCTGGCACAACCACTATCTGGATATCTGCCATGATTGTGCATTGAGTTAAGCTCTAGACAGACCATAAGGGCTGAACTTTAAACCGTTTGTATTTTTGATGTACACAAATAAATTTATAACTGCATAAAATGTCATGCTTCAGGGATTAACCTCCAATAACCTCTCTGCTATGTTAACAAAGACATTTAAAATCTGCCTCTCCAGGTTACACAGGACTCAGGTTAATGAAGGCAATTCAAAAAGAAATTTTAGAGCCTCATTATATCTAATAAGGGATTAGTGACACCAGCAATTTTTTAGACCATTTGTGGACAGACACTTTGATGCTGCCCTGCGGTTTGGGACTTCCTCATTTTACCTCAGGATTCCTAAAGTGAAGGTAAGCTTGACAATGTGAATAGAATATTACAGAAGCAAGTGGCATGTAGGACTTGAAATGGAAATAATTTTCAGAATGTCATGACGTACAGCTTTCACTGCCAGTATTCTACCATGTAGCAATCTAGTGTTATCCCTGCTTAACAGATGGGAAAAGTAAGGCCAACCAGGTAAAGCAGTCTGCCTTAAGACTGTAGCTATTCTCAGGAAGAATACCTATGGTTGTGACATATTAGTGTCACTTATGTGACACTAATGCAGCTACAGCACTATCAGAAGTTTCCTACTTCTGAAGTCAAGCAAAGGCAAGACAAGAAATACATGGCAGAACAGGGACTAGTCAATGGGAACTTTTAAGATCTGACACACCTGAAAACACACTGAAATCCTCAGTGGCTTACCTGTGCATTTCAGACAGCCAGTGCAGCTTTTGGTGACAGGAGATTGTGTAGAAGAAAGTGATCCTACTAGCACTCACAGTCTGAAAAAGGTTGACAGTATAAGATCACCTTAACTCTGTTAGAGAATCCATACAGAAATTCTGAATATAAGTTCACAAGTTCTGAATGTCACAACTTCAGAAAAGCTTTATTTGAAATATCTAACTAGACAATACAGAACTCATATGGGAAAGACCCATTTAATCAACCTCTGCCTGTATCATCAAAACCGAAGCAGCTACATAAATTAACGTATTGATAGGAAGAAATTAAAGCCGGCAAAGCAACTGTGATGACATTCTGAATCAGAAATAAAACCCAACATCAGAAGCTTGCCCTTTCTCTTAGCTGCTATTGTAGAACTGATTCACAAATTACTCCAATATTTAAAAAGAAAATGCAAAAGGCCTTACACAGAAGTTCACAGCCTTACATACTTTCTGGGAAACTGTCAAATACTCAGGCTACCCAAGTTTTGTAGGTTTATTTCCAAACAAAAGGCATATTCCTAAATTTAACTACTTATTGCAGAACATCCAAGGTCAGAAGGCAAAAAAAGGAACAAGAATGGAAACTGACAGGTTTAGAGGAAAGATCATAACATAAGGTGTCCTGCAACTGAAAGTTGGGACATGCTTACCTACCAGGAGAACCCTAATCTTTTTACCAGAATGACTATTAATGCTTTTTTTGTTTGTTTTGGGCTTTTTTTGTTTTGTTTTTAATTACACTTTTTACAGCTTCAAGAACATGAAATTTAGTTTTAGTTTTATTTCTGACCATGAACTGTTAAGGTTTCCATGGTTTGTATTTTATTTGGAAAAATTCAACAAATCCTAGTAGAAACCATTCCACAGGACAGAGGTAAAAAAGAAAACCAATATTAAACAAAAAAGAAAATCCCATCCACTCAACTGCTAAAGCAATCTGTTCATGCATCTAATAATATTCTACAACTGTTGATGCAATTTCACACACAGTGGTCTGTAGTTTGGGCTTTATGCAACTTACACAAATACAAAAAAAGGCTTCAATGCATTAAAAATTGCATATAATTAATTGATAAGCATCATTATATTGCATTTTCTAACCAGAAGATGCTGTAAAATACAATTCCTGTTCACTGGTTTTGGAGACCATTCATGGACATTTAATCCTCTACATTCTAACAAACAGCTACGGAGCTTCATTTAATTGACACTACAAGGACTAACAAATGATTTTTGTTTCTTTGAAGAATCTTTTTCAAAATAAATGTTAAGGTATGATACCTTGCCAAAACAACCATCTCCAAACACCACAAATACAAGAAAGTAGTACATATTGTGGGGTCCTGTTACTTTACAGACTACAGTACCTCCTGCTAAGAGGAATCTCTCAGTTTAGCATTGTAATAACGCATCTGTGTAAGAAAAAAATTAGGAAAAAAGGTACCTTTCAAGCATAAAAATTACAAAGACTTAATTTTTGATTTATGTATCTACAGATTTTTAAATAGAAGTATGCTATTAGTAAACTAAAATGCAAAGTGTTGATTAAAGCTTTAAGCAAATTTTAAAGGAGAAAGAAACCCCACAGGTATTTATTGCATTGAAGAAAGTGTCTCTGCTGTCAGTCTGCTTGTCCATAGAACTGTTAACAACAGATAACTGAAACCGAAATCCGTAGGGAGGTAAACTGTACCTAAAAAGAGAGTCATTATCTGGCTACTACTCTGAATTTTCACTCTCAATCCTCCAGAAACCCTGAGTCTTATAAGAAACAAACCACGTAAACAAAGTGGAAAATCCACTCCCCTTTCAAGCTACAGAACACTTGTTAATCCTTTTACCATCATCCCTGTAACCCTCCGAACCGTCCAGGCGATGATGTCTCAGAGGTCTGTAATTATAAGGTAATTATTCCACAACAATTTCTGATTGGATAAAAAATTAACTACCTCTTCACATCTGTAAGATTGACAATTCAGTAAGTGAATAATGTAGGAATGGTGCTAATTAGCCATCAACTGATCTCTGAGACAAAGGCTTAATATTCTCATAGACCTAAACCAAATCAAGGGAAGCTTTTTTTTTTTGGCAGGGAATGGGGTGGGCAGGGAAGGGCCTGAGGGATGCAAGTATAAAATTAATAATTTCATGAAGGTAATACTTTACAATACACTAAAGCAAAGATGCTGGAGGTAACTACTAACAAATCTACAAAAATGATGCCTCGCTTGTTTCCTTTTTTGGCTTAGGTTTTAATTAATTCTGAAGTATCAAAAATCAACAGCAAATGAGGCTCAATTAACTAAAGAACCCTTGATTCTTCCATGGACAAGCAGAGTTGCATCTACCACAGACTCTGTCAATGAATAAATAACTATGAAAACAGTAAGCTCATTAACTTTTTCTTCAGTTAGAACTTGGTTAGCTTCTGATGTTTTTTATACTGAACTACTAGATTCTGATTAAACAAGTTTTCTCCCAAGCTTAAAATTATGAATAGCTTTGAGACTTTTTTTTCTTTTCTTTAAAAAAGAAAAGAAGGATTTTGAACAGGAAGAACAGATGTGATGACTTCATTCTTAAATATCACTACAAAGTCCTTCTTAACAATGTCTCCATTATTAATGTCAGCACTAATAGTTGATTGCAAAAAATGTTACTTTCTGATACCTGCACCAGCAGTAACTCTTGACCTAATTAATTTTTCATAAACTTCACATATCTGAAGACATCATTTACTACAACATCCATGTCTCAAGGTGCTGCAGAAGAAATACACACTTAGAAAGGATCCTTCACAATCATGCTTCTAAGTCCCACAGAAGGAATTTTATCCTAAGTTCCTTTCCTTTGTTGCCAATAAAACTGTGTTCTTAACACTACTGAAATGTGGCTCCATTGCTTTGTGTAGAAATTCTTATCTTCCAAAAATAATGCTCACTGTGGTCCTGTGTGAACAA
The DNA here is from genome assembly GCA_033439905.1 of Ceryle rudis. Classification (NCBI taxonomy): domain Eukaryota; kingdom Metazoa; phylum Chordata; class Aves; order Coraciiformes; family Cerylidae; genus Ceryle; species Ceryle rudis. The sequence goes on along the minus strand of JAAGNO010016314.1, from coordinate 31,041 downwards.
TAAACTCATGCACACTATTTCAAGGGAACTTCTCATACACTTGCAACTGAGACCATGTTTAAGGATTTTGCTGAACAGGGCATGTTTCTGATAAAGGAGTAACAAAATTTAAGTGGTATATTGTTTCATTTTTAATCACAGCTGATGCTGAAAAGTTATAAATTATTACCTTTACTAGTTACTGTAGCTGTTTGGTAACCAACAGGAAAATGATCAAAACACTGACATAATCTGCCCTCTTAAACATTCTTTGTACTTAAGACAGACAAAAAAATTAAGAGGGTAAAAAAAAAAAAGGCATAACAGGGATAGTCCTGTAATAATTGCTGTAATATCACAAAGTGCTAGCATATAATCACATATTTTTATTTTTCTTAAACACACAACTGGAAAATACTGCCTTTGTTCTCTGATCTGTCTTGAGAACTCATCTACTGCAAGCCCTTTGAAGCCATATACAAAGATTTCATCACATACAGTATGGACATAAAGTGACAGAAAAAACCAGTGATGGCACACACAGCAGTATCACATAAGAACATTTACCACCTGGAAAAAAAGAGGAACAATAGGGTTGAAATAACACTTCTACCCCCTACTAGTTAAACATTCATCCGCCTTACATGCTAACTTTTCATGAGACTGGTTTCATTGAATGTCCAGGCTGAAACCATTTGATTCTTCCACCCATTGGCAGAAAGCTGTTACCCAGGCAAAGCTGGATGCGATTAATTGGTACAGATCCTGGACACTCCCTGAATTATACACAGCCCCACTGACCAGCCTCCGCCTTTTGACAATGTTTTAAAATTAGATTTAAAAATAAATAATCAAAAACCCAAACAAACAAACAAACCCCTTGTTATGCCACAGCACTTTATGAATGAGAAAGGGACAGCACTTCTCCTGAATTTTAGCATTGCCATTCTAAAATTTAAAATGGTTTGCATGGAGTTCTGTCAATTGTTACTATTTTCAGGTATGCCCCAAACCAAATGTCTTTTCTCCTTATGTTGCAGGATACCACATTTATTTCCAGATTCTCCCAATGAATATATTTACAACTTAGCCTTTGTGCAGGTATATTTACAACGCATATAGGAAAACTTGCATCTAATCAAGGCAGCAGAATATGTCTAATGACATCCCTTTCCTAAACCTGGAGTTGCTGAGAATGAAACTCCACTTAGGACAATTTTAAATCAGTGACCATTTGGCTTTCACCATCCTCACCTGAGCCAAAACTTCATCTTGACATTCCCAAAGCTGATCCTCCACTTTTCTTGCTTTCCATGTCTCCCTAATGAAGTCTCCAATAGTTTCCACAAGGCTGATTGTTTTTCAGGTCGTTTCCTTACTTTCATATAGATCCACGGCCAAATCCTCTTAAGGCAATAATGTTTTAAGCAATAGTGTTCCCTTCTTACTTTCTAAAATTTTGCCCGATTGTTTACAATTAAGCAGAAATACCATTCTGACTTGAAGTATTAGTATTTTCTAGCAACATCAGCTTGTTATCTAAGAACTATCTTTTTATCCATTATAGGGAAATGTGAAAGTTCTACAAATCTTAACTTGCTTGCTATATATTCTCAGCTTTCTCTTAACAGAGACAAGAACCAAGTCCTGAAACTTGAGCAATAACAGTGCTATAAGCACTGAAATTTGTTCTTGCAAGTTCTGAAGTGTTTTTCCTTCACTGAAAGACAGCTTCACCAGCTCTTTAATGCTTATTTAGCAGCTGGAAACAGCTGCAGATGTTAACTTTTGATCTCATCTGCTCTCAATCAGTTCTTAAAATGAACAGTTGCCTATATGGCTGGAGCTACACCAACTGCCACTCTTTTTCCAAGCACTAATAGACTTCTGTGCATCACAATACTGACTTCTAACAACATGGAAAAATGTATTAGGTTTTTCCAAGTAACTCCTACTTTTCCAGTACACTGCAGCTTCTCTTATACACAGATATTTACTGATTCTTCTTTCTTAAAACCGCCTTCAGGAAATTCATAAAGCAAGCAGGCAGTTCTTTTTTCACAAGCAGAATCTACGGCAGTGAGAATGACAAAATTATAATTAGCCTAATGACTTGATATATCCACTACTAAAGCAAAAATGAATGCCAAAAAAACCCCACACTTAACAAATAATATTTTTTATCTTCTTTAGAGTAGTGTGGTACTAAGTAGCTTGTTAGGAGTGAGAACAAAGAAGAGACCAAAACTGTACAACAGATTCCTGGCCTGATTCTCACTGAGACTAAGGCTCTTTTAAAGCCTCTTGGTATTGACAGAGCTATGGCGAACAGAAGTTAGTACACCCAAAAGTAAGACTACTAATCTTTCTATTTCTCCTGAATCAGTTATCATAATTGTTTACCTTTATTGGAACCTTGAGTGTGATTTCATTTGGCTATTAACCATTTTTACGTGGTTAGAAACTGATTTTCAGCATTACAAGTAAAGCATCATGACATTAGTTGACACTCCTTGTATTTCTCACTCATCTGACAACTGGGAAGTGGGGATCATTCAGAAAGACAATGCAGGACACAACTGAGTGTTGTCTTTCTGCTGATTTGGTCTTACCAGAGGTAATCCCCAACAGCCACACTATGACAGCTGGATGCATTAGGTATTTTCTTACTTCCACTACCAGAATTGTCTGATAGGAGAAGCTGCTTATAATTTTGCTTTGCTTTAGCTTTGTTAATTTCTAGAACCATAATAAACCAGCTAAATATATATCTCTGTTTTTTATGTTGATCATTCTTAATTACTGTTTTCTTTGGTAATTCATTTTTCTTCCCCGTGCCATCCTATCACCAGTAACAAAGCCTCTCAATGAATGTAACATATTATGAGCATTTGGTGTATGCTCTATCAGAGAGCCTGAGAATAACACTGAATAGTTAACCTTGAAATACTAGACAATCGCTTGATCACCTAAAAATTTCAGAAGGGTAAAATGCAGCCACAGAGCAAATGTAATCACCTCATGTAACGAACAGAGTATGCATGTGCTATCCTTAATGGTGGGGGCTACTATCATTCACCCTCTTCCAGTTCCTCCACAGTACCAAGAAAATCCGTGCCTGAAGTTCCCAGTATCAAAATATATAAGCAAATACTTCAAGTTGTCTTCAGTTCAACAGACTGGCTCAAACAACATAATTCTGTCATTTCAACAAAGAATTTTCAATTTAATGAGGCAACAAGAAAAGTCATTTATACAGTTATTCTGTGTCCTTGTGCTTCTTTAGAGGATATTTGCTCATAGCTAACATCAAAACAGTTGGTGCCCCTGGCTAGAATACTTTACTATCACCTGCTCATTCGAGCACTAAATAAATCTCAGTTTTCAAGTACTTACAAGCAAGAGTCCAGCACGTGTTTCAAATGCTCTATTCATGTACAGATGTTAATATACCCTCCATACACTGAATGTTATCAAATGTGGTTTTGTTGTCTCTGCAGCAGTTACTTAAAGCTCATTACAAAAGTATACTGAAATGATTACATTAAGAGGAAAAAATCTTTTCTTAGAGGGGGTAGTCTCTTACGGCAAATTTTTGTGATTAAAATGCAGCATTTCCATGTTTTTACCATTGTTTCTATAATTCCAAGGAGCAAGGAGGTGATCTTACATTAAAATACAAAGTTTTCTACCACTATGTTATGCTTTACCTGGGATGACTTACCTATTAGTTGGTATCTTTTAAAAACAGTTCTAAAAAACCTTTTAAATTTTCAATGGAAGAAGTTGTTTCTAACCGACATATTTTAACAACAAAAGGATTTTTCTTTTAAGTTAAAAATGTTAAAAGATTTATTCCCACCACCATGACATTTTGGGAAGAAATCTCATAAAAAATGGAAGCAAACATGCTTCAGTCAAAAAGCAGTTATGGTTGGAAGGATTAATTTATTGACTCCTAGTTCACCTCACTCTCCTGTGTCTGCCAAATAGGTGGGAGTGGAAATTTGTCAAAAACTTCTGTGTCTTGATAAACCCTTTCTCACAACCCACACACTGGGAAAATAATACCTGTAACCCATGAAGAAACAGATCGACACCTTCAGGCAGTGAGATCCACAGGCAAACCTTTAATTTAATACACTCTCATGCTCCACTTTCATGTGCCTCATTTAGAACAGGTCTTTAAAGCGCAGCAATGTAGCTGCTGTCAGTGATATAATTGCTGTGCTGGTGCCTTTGGGTCCTTAAAAACGTCAATGGATGATGTTTGATCCTTGCTGCTGTCCTTTTGGCAGCAATGAGTACTAAGTGGTACGGAAGGAACAATCAAGAAAGCCACAGATCAAGTAAGGGTATGTATCCCACGTACCAGTCTCCTTCTATCCAATGTCTTTCAACCATGCAGTGAAAACTTGCTTTGCGTTCCTGATCACCACATAATTCCCTCCAGACTCTCAGCCATAGTTCAGTGAGCACTGCTGGTAATCCATCTGTAGCAGTATACCTGCAGGAAAGCTTGTAGCACAATTACAGTCTCGGACTTCAACACCAGGGTATTTGTTTAGTTAGCACAGCCTCTTTTCTGTGCCAGGTCTCATTTCCAGAAAGGCCCTGGTGGCAAGAGGCTGGGTAATTCTATTAATCAACTAGTTTCCTGAAAACACGTACATCACCCACATGCAGAATATAATAGTGCTGTGCACAAAATAAAATATAATCTCAGATGGCAGGGGTGGGGCAGAGCTGTAAGGGAGCTGGAAGTGGTTTAAGAAGTGATATAACTTAAAGGCACCCACCGGGAGTTTACAAGAATTTCCATTCTTTTAATTAAGCATTTTATGAGTCTTGGAACACATTCCTGCACCCTATTATGCACCAGAGCACTTAAAAAAATTCTGAGCCTTATATCATTAGCATAAAGAGATAGGAAAACCAAAGAAGTCTTATTTAAAAAGAAGACCTATTTATACTATCATTGTTATAATTAAAAAACAATTGCAGGGACCATTTTTACTTACTAGATTTTATTCCCCCCTTTTCTGTTGTTTGTGAATACCTTTTGCTACATCCTCACATAAACTACCTGCCTCCTACATTCATTGCTCCATTTGTACGTTCAGCATGTTTGGAACAAATACTAGAATTCCAAGAAATTCAAGGTAAACATTGTGTCAGAAGAAAACGCACAGTAAAGTGATAAAAATACACTCATTAGTATTAAATTTTAAGTGAATTAAACTTCTAAAAGAAGAGGTAAAAATAAAATAAAGCAAGAAAAATCAAGTGAACTGATACCGATAAAGAAATACAATAAAGCAAGCATTTTGTAAACTGATAATTCAGAGGTACAATAGTATTTCCAGGTGTAAAATTTATGGTAAATTCTTTTAAGATGTATGTCTATCTAATAAGTAATCCAACAAGTTCCAGGACAGATTTCTACAAAATGGTCTAGGAACTATGTTTAAGAAACAAATTAGCTCATCCATCACATATTACAATTTATTGGGTAATGACTTAATGAATTTAGCTTAACTATGGTAGGACTGAACATGATGCTCTAATTACTGTGGGAATTACTGTAGCCCTCAATCTGTCTTTTAGATGTTTATAGCATGGAACAAGCAGCTCAGCACAGCCTGAACCAGAGCCCAAAGTCAAAAGGCTTTGGATCTAGGCCTATGATCTGAGGGCTGTTAAGAAGGTATCTTTAGACTTCTGCCAGTACACACAGCTCTGCTAATATTTCAGTCCTGTCTTTCCCACAGGAATAGTCAAGGATATGCAGTATAGGAAGCACTAAAAGCCCTACAGAAATCTTGAGAAGAAAACTAGAGGAACATTTATTCTGCCTAATCACAAAGGGTAAAATAATACATTTTGAGACATTCTGCTAGAATGTAATTAACTTTAAACTGAACATCCTACTACACTAAGTTTACATCAAAGTTTTCAAAGCAAAATAGGAATGCTGCAGTTGAGACAAAGCCAGGAAGAGAGAGGCAAGAATGCCAGAGGTCAAATAAACCTGTTCTGTAGTTCTTAGAGCAAGAGCAATACAGAGCATATTCTTATAATTTGGCCATGTCTGTGGATATTTACTTGACAGAATTATTTTTCTACTATGGCACATCTCATTTTCAGATGTTCTACTGGTGACGTCAGCAATTACTGCCATATGTAAACTACCATCTCTGTTTTCTAACTCGGAATAGGGTAATTTTACAGTAAATCCAAATAACTTTCTTTTATGTACACTAAATAAATCAATCAATCATTAAATCAATTCAATCCCTCATTAGTTACCAGTCCATAAAGGCTCTCAAACGTTCTCATGCTTCATAAACAGAAGGGTTAAGAGTGCATCCATAGATACCACAGGAATTAAAGCCATGCCAATAGGGCTGGTAACGTGAAGCTGAATGCAGGAAATGAGGATCATTCACAGTCATGTAGTGTAAACACATTGCCACGTTCATTCTCCACACTGTCAGGCCACAGAAATTTCGTTAGCCTACTCTTGTGTGTCCTGTTGATTAGCGGTCTCACCATGCCTCTTCACAAGTATACAGCACTTGCCACACATGCATCAGGTTTGACCATCTAATACTGCAAGATTCTACTGCATAAGGTCTGAAATTTTACTCTGACAAGGCAGAAAAAAAGAGTTCTTCCTTGACAAGAAGGAAGTCAGTCAAGCAACCGTGTCAAGAGGACTGTGACCTCAAGTTGTTCGTTGTTCTTTTTCTCCTCTTGCTTAAGCAGTCCATTTCTGAGATCACCAAGGGAAAGCTACATATGTACTGTACCCCATGGAAATAAGTCAGAATGCTAGGATGAGCTGTACTCCCCACCTAACCGGCAGGCAGGAAGGAATTCTACAGAGGGCTACATAAACCCTGAAAGTGCTTTTTAAAATGCTCTATGAAGGTTTTTCTTCCACAGCCTAGTAGAGCACAGAATTAATTCTATGCATATATATGCATGCATATATGCACATAGGCAAAGTTGCAGAAGTAAATCACAACTTCAAGCTTTTACAATAAAGATCACAGGTCTTTAACAAGGTAGGAAAGGTAATAATTAGGAACAGGACAAATGGTGCAGATCTAACAGAAACTATCTTCGGTCTTTTCTGAAACCAAAACAATCTATGTATTTTTAGGCATGAAAGAAGTCAGTTTATCTACAAAGATAGTGTTAAAAGTATTCATTTTCATGTAAGGTATTAATGTATTTTCTTTTGGCCAGAAAAGGAACCTTGTCTCTGACTGCAAAGTGTGTATCATTTGGATTAATGTCTGAACCAAATCTTCTAAAGTTTGTCAGTAATTCCTTTGCCAGTTTTTCTATTAAATATATTTTGAATATCTAAGTGTTCTTAAGTTTCTTGCAATGGGTTGCATTTGTGTAGTGGGGATTAGTGACACCTGAACCTGTTCAGGTGAATGATCTTTTAAAATGTTGACAAGTTCACTTTGCTTCTCTATGGACAAGTTACATATTGCAGAGAGGACAGCCGCTGTGGAATTAGAAATGAATGGGAGCTCATGACAATAGGGTGCTCTGTGTTACCCTGTGCTTATTCCTGGTCTTGCAACTTGGGGACACTGTGTAAAACAACTGTTCCATGTATCAACCCGTAAGCTGCTGACCATAAGAAGCAGATTCTGCAACATAAAAGATTCAGACTCAAAGCTGCTCAGACACCTTTATGCATCTTAGCAGGTAGAACATGACGTTTTCGCCCTCTTTATGCCCAAATTCCAAAGGCAAGCATTTCACAACTGTGATTAACTAAAAACAGCATTCATAATAAAAAAATATATTGACAACCTTTGAAAATGCAATATTTTCTATGCTTCATGTTAACCGCTTATGAAGAAAGTTAAACAGTATCTAACATTCAGATGTTCTTAAAGATAAATAATATCCATATATTTAACTAAAAATTTTGCTTCTATAAACAACTTTTTTATATTAACTGTAGCAAAACATCCTGTTAACTGAACAAACAGTATTCAAGAACTGAATATCATTAAATTATATCTTACAAACCAGTTCATATTTACTTATACCCACTGAAAGTCCTGTGTTAAGTCACAGACCATGTGTTTTTGTAATTAGTTCAGATTATGATTACTTGCCACATTAAAATACTGATCAAATTGACATTTAAGTTACATGTGAGCCTTAGTTCCCTTTGTCCGCACATTTTGTCAGCTAGACTGAATTTTTTAATGCCAATAGAAAACAATACAAAAAAACTCCCTCAAAATTGCACAAGTCGATTTTGGTTTGTTTTTCTTCTCCCTGAGGAAGCCATGTTGGTAACTTTAGTACATTTGCATAGCTTCACTGACACCTGCACTTATTCAAGTAGTACTGCTAGTACTGATTCATGGCCCATGTGTACAAGATGAAAGAAGCTACTACAGTGGGAGGAGACTTCATCCGAAACAAATAAAATCTCAAGGAAGGTGAAATTCTCTTCTAAAAATACGAGTATTTATCAAGTATACTGAGAAAACAATATTAAAAGGCTACCTGCTTGACAATGAGTTTAGAATAATGACATGCTTAATGAGACTTAAAAATGCCAGTATTGTTATTGCTCAAAGATTTCTCAAGCCCAATATATCTAGTTAAATCAAGTATTTTCATGCTAGAGATTATCAAACTACCAGATTAGAAGTGGGAAGGAGGAAACCCTGAATAAGTATCATTCTGAAAGCAGGAGTTCAGGCCTCATGCATTCTACACAGTATCTTTTATGTTTACCCTGCTTCATCTTTACTAATTCCTCACCGCAGAGGTGTTCCATCTGATGCCAACTTAGCCTTAGCACTCAGTCACAGAAGATAGCAGTACAGTCTGTCGATAAGGACAACTGCTCCTGGACACCCCAGAGAGAAGGAAGCTGAAGTGTGACCCTCTTAGCAAGGCTGATCCTGAAAGGAGCTTCCAGCTATGGATGAAGAGAGTCATACTCACTTCCTAAGAGGCATGCACACAAAAATTTGGTCTTAGCCACTGGAAGCGTGGTGTAAGTTGCAAAGCTATGCCAACTTATATCCCTCCTGAATGGAATAGTAATGCAATGCTGTTTCACCAACTTCATGCCAAGTCATTCCTTAACAAATGAAAAGCAGAACGTAATTACACACACATTAGAGCAAGTGTTAGGAGTTCATTAAGAATTACCAGGGTAACAATGTAACAGCGGGATTTTTGCAATTTTTAATTTCTTGAGCAACCAAAGTTCTGCAGCATTTAAATACAGAGAGAACAATCTCACAAGAAAAACAACTTCCCAGTGAAAGTCAGTTCAGAAACTGACACTTTTATGAGAACTTTTAAGAAAACATACCTATAAATCAATTGAAACACTCAGAGAAGTAAATAGAACAGTCCAAAGGAGCACAAAACTACAATATAGGTTCCTTTTAAAAATGGCTTGTCTCTTACTTTCCCTGTCTTCAAATCGCTGTCTGTCCACCAGAGGGGAAAAAAAAAATCTTAACTGAGTAATTTCCTAGAGAAATAATGTTTATGTAGCCAAGGTCCTGCAGCTGAAGCAGGGAAAGGCACAAGAATATCGGGTGGTCTTTTACAATATAGGACAATATTATATTAATAACAGTTAGGCACACTATATATTTTTATTACATCATTTTAAAATATAGCCATATGAACACAACAAAGAAGAAAATTTCTCACTACTTAGTGAAAGCTACAACCTGAGATCCACTGATAAATAACAGGGCATTTTTCATATTCTGTTTGTTGTATTAGCTGAAAAACTAAGAAGAACACTACAGTTTCAAGTACTTTGTATAGAGATCACAGTGCTAAAATATTCCACATTGCACTTTTACTGCAGAAATTCATTTCCAGGTAAGAATACAACACTGCTTTTATTTTACTTGCTAAGGAGGATAATTGGCAGGGAACACTGCTGCTGCTCTAGATTTGTTCTTTATATGGATCTCTGAAGACCACATGTGCATGCAGTGGTGACAGAAATATTTTCCGTATGAGCCACCACACATTCTGAAGTCCCTCAGTCTGGATAAGGTGAGTCCATCTATCACGTTCTGTGCTCAGTAACAATCAACCAGGAAGTTAAAAACTGCAGTGACAACTAGAGGGCAACGATCAGCTTCCAGTTGCTCTGATCATCAATCCATTTAAATTCCCTGATTCTCTGTTGAAAACATTTCCCTGCTTGAATTAGATCAAAGGCAGCACAAGATTTCATTAAAAGACATTTTCTTGGACCAAAAACATCACAACTTTTCTTTTTAAAACACCTTGAAAGCAAAATACAGTTTATATCCAGCCATATAAGCTACAGTGTGTCAACCACACGCTGTTGGACAAGGTGTTTTTTCCAGTTCACTTCCACTTTCTTTTACCAGGGAAAGTAATTACTCTGGACTTTATTAGGCTACTATAAACTTATGACAGGGCTAAAAAAGCAGAATATAAAGCAGAATCACTGTTTTCAGAAGATTTACTTAAGGAAGCTATATTATGGAATAAAACTATGCAATGATTCCTTTTAGAAGTCTAACTATAGATCACATTTCAGAGCGAGAGAGAGTGAGCATCAGATGTTTTCTCCTATTAACTTCAACAGATGCACTATTTTTTATCTAATAGTACTATGACTGAAGAATTATTTCCTAAATGACAAATGAGTAGCTGAAATTTTCTGCTTTGGTATAAAATAAGAACTTGATGAAAAACTGCTCTGATGAGAACAAAAATTTGGAAAACTGCTCTTCATAAATCAAGTAGCAGCTTCTTAAGAGTGTAGCAAGGGCTGTTCTGTTCCACTACTGGAGATTTCTCATATTAAGAATGCATAAAGTCCCTCATTAATGATAGGATATATATTAAAAAAAAAATAGAGTTCTTTCTGCCCTGCCACATACTAAACATTACATGTATTTGCACAAAAAGAATGTTACTGAAATAATGGAGCCTGGAGTTTTTACATGCTCACAACCCCAAAATATATCATTTGTAAAAACTTTTTCAATCATTCATGGTTTTTGCAGGAAATCTGAACACAACACTACCATCCACTACTGCAGAGTATCGTATTTCTCTGTATGTTAGTAAAGAAAAATTTACAAATTGGTCATCTCTCACAGAAAGCGTACTGTTTATCAAAATGAAAGAAACTTTCATTCTATTCTCCCCTAGTACCTACAGGCTTTTGCAAAAAAACCCAAAACAAAACAAACAAAACAAACAAACAAACAAAAAACCCAACCAAAAACCACAAAACAAACCACAAACCATCTAACCAAAATATCCCAACATAAAACAAACCCCCAAACCTAAACCAAACAATAGCTTTTCACACACAAAGCAAACAATGAAATTCTAAAACATCTAGCAACACAAAAATCATTCACATTTTGTCTTAATAGTTACGAAGAAAATACAAATCTGACAAAATGATTTTTGACAAGACATTGTACTTTGCTTACCTCACCCCCAGGTCTTGCTAACACTGCTGTTTGAAAGCAGAGCAACATTAGTATCAGGTAGCTGACAAACATTATTACCCAAACTTAGAGCTACCCTGGAGTAGAAAACCCTCTGCCAAGTACTAACAGCTAGCAGATGCACTTGTGTCTCAGTATTGCAGCCCTTAGTTCTTCTTGGTACAACTCTTTTCTCCCTCTCCCCCTTTCTATCGCACTCACAGTACGACCAGGAGCTTTGCTCTCAGGCACTGCTCTGAAGACAACTGGTAAGTTGATCTCTACATGTAATGACTTCTCCCTGCTGGGGGAGGGGGCTCAGCCAGCAATGAGCTGGGGGGCTGTAGTTAGTATAAAGCAAAGAAGGGGAGGGACAGAAATGGTCACTGCCAAGTTATGCATCTGCTGTGATTCATGGAACAAGCTAAACGGTAACCTTTAATGCACGAGGAGGTTTGGCAATGCGTTATTGACTTAGGCAGGCATGATTGGAGAAACAGGCTAAAGCAGCTTGCGAAAGATGCCTGTTGATGGTTAGTCGGAATGTGCTACTTAAAGGTACAGCACCTCCTTTTACTGGAGAAGTTTATAATAAATAAATCATATATTACAATCAAATCTATAGTAAGCCTGTGGTTTTATAGTCAGCCCTAAGTCCTCACAATGCTGCAACATGAATGGCCTGATCCTGCCAGGGACTCAGTCAGAATCTGCTAGCTCTCACTCCTGGCCCACAGGAAACCCAAATGTCCATTTGCTCTCAAAAATGTCACAACTGCTTCCTGAAATGGCCCCCCTGCAGCAGGATAAGACTGTAATCTCTCCTTTTTCATATTATAGCTGAATAAAAGAAATTATGATTTATAGCAGTCGAACCCATTAAATAACCTGCTTTGACCAAGCAAGAAGAAGTGCAAGACTTTAGAAAAATATTTTCACTTAGAAGATTAGTAAAACATAGTTTCAAGTAAAGAAAAAAGCAGTAGTGAAAGCCTGATACAAAGCTGAATTATTTAATCTCACAAGCAAACCACCGAGTCCCAGAAATGAGAAAAACTGCAGAGCTATAGAAGTTGGAGGGCTTCCCTTTTATTATGTCTGATTATACAACAGACATTTTCTTATGGTAAACTAAGCACCATAAAAATACAGAATATGAGAAGCTTTGAACCCCTATAATCTATCGCATTCAATCACAGGAGAGAACAACCATTTCATAACATATATAGGATGCACCATTCCTTTTCTTTCTCTTTCTACTTTCTAACTTCTAACTTTCTGTTGCCCATTTAAGTGCTTTATCATGGTAATGTGAGACATTATGTCTTTTTTGAAGTTCCAACTACTGAAGTCAAGAAATCACACTATATTCTCATCTGTCATGTAAACTCATTATTTCTTATCCTTATGGTTGCAGGGGAAATCTCAAAAATGTGATCCAAGACCAACCTGGTCTTGTATGTCAGACAGTAAAACACATGAATTCAGAATACAGGTACTTTAAAATATCTCAAGATTTTAGGAGGTGGAAAGTAAAAAATTTGCTGAAATTGAAATCACACCATTACTATGTATTAGATTTCTTTCTGTAAATTTGCTAAGCTTTGTATACACAGCTGCATGTGGCAGACTTCTCAGTCTATTTTAAAAATAGCTTTACTAATCATTATTTTCCTCTGCTATGAGATACAAGTATTTTCCCTCCTTTTTTAATATTCAAACATAACAGAATACTTCTATACATTAGAGAGTGTTCAGAATTGTAATTACATACAGTCAAACTCCTAAACCAATACAGAAAATTACCGTTCTCACTGCAGCTCAAAGCCCAAATTCTGCAGTATCTGAATTTGGGTATCTGGTTTTCCAGCACAGTAAAATATTACCTGTACTAACCAGACATCATTGTCACTGTACCCCGCCCCTCTCAGGCCTTTCCTTTTACAGACTACTACTATTGACAATAAAGAGTACTACCTCTTGTCCTGACTAACTGGAGTCACAATGCTGTGTCTCTTCCACATCTACAGAAAAATCTGTCCTTTAGCCTCTCAAATCAGCAGACTACCTTTCACAGGTCAACCTTTTTATTCCCTCTCATTACGCAGCCTTGCAGCGCACTGGTTCTGGATGCATTACTGCCAATACCTGCCAGCACTGCATACAGGGAAGGTGTGCCAAGTGGGAAGCAATGCAGTGTAGGCCAAGCAAGACTAGGGGTCTCAATGGCAGAAGAGTCCCCTTCAGCTGACTCCGTGAGGGAACAGTACAAGCTTAAAAAGATTTAAAAAGCCAGTGTGAGACTTTCAGTATGGCATTCATGAGTGGCTCTTCCGAATGATCGGAATGATCACAGGCAGCTGGCCACAAGTTGCACGAATGATGACTGACAGCCAAACCTGCAGTTTTTGAAAACTTGACACTAAAACCTTAATGGCACTTTCTCACAAAAATCACCCAGAGCACTCTACTACTGTGTTGATCTCAAATACAACACCACCCCTTCAAGACCTAAATAAAAGAAGCATTTTTCCCCTTTTTAAGAAAAGCTGAAGGTTTGCAGATTATACCATTGTGCTGACAGCTAAATGTAGAGTTGCCATTATAGGTACTTTGTACGCTGGCTGCCTATGGCAAAGTCTTTGGACTAAAAATGTAAAGGCAAATAAACTTAAGGAAATTTTCCATCAAATCCTTGTCAGGAAGCCAACCTGTCCTTCCATATTTTTTTGAAATATCTAGTTGTACCACAAAGGGAAAAAGGATAGTGAGCAACTGCCAACTAAACTGGAGTTCAAAACACTTCCAACATGAGAGCTCCGACTATGATACTTAAAACTACAGTTTCGGTGCTTGAAAACGTTTAAAAAGAATACACCATTTCAGATGTGTAACAAACTCCAGTGACAAAAGCTGCTTCATGCAGATTGACTACTGTTTCCATAAACCAAAGCTTTGCCTTTCTCTTCAGTTCTTCATTAATTGAAATTGTTTTTTGTGAATACATATATAGCATCGGAACAAAATTGACAATCATCTTGGTTTTTAATGGTAGGTAGGAAACTAAAAGAAATTAGGAGTGTGATTTTAGTCTTTCCTCTGCTGAACATTCCAAAAAGCATTATACGCTCTGTAAATAAAAAAACCCCAACCTAGCAAAGTCTAACTGTGTATTATTAGGATGAGTTTCTCAGCACAGAAAACTGTACCACATTCCCATTTAATAAGTCATAACTAATTCTTTCCATATGCATTTAATTTTTCCTCTATGAAAACATACAGACAGAATTCCCTGAAATCCAGAAGCTGTTGCTCTGTTCTCCATGTTAAGACATGAAATCTGTCCATATCTGCTACTATGCTTTCAAGCTTTATCCAACTCCACTGGATGGAATTGTGTTCACAACCACAGCCTTTCTTTGTAGCACGAAGTAACCTGAAACTTAACAATATGCCAGACTTGCACTGATGCAACCAAGTCCAGAATTTCTCTGCAAACTTCAACAACCACTACACTAGAGATTACAGAACTGCTGGGGTGGGGGATCAGTTTATGACTGAAGATCTATTTCAGATACAAAGTTCTGCAGTAGTGGTTAGAGAAACAGAAATATCTTGCAAGAGTAAAATGGAAGAAATAAAATATCTCTAATTTCAACAGAAAAGCATCCTTGATTTTACTTAGAAACATAGCAACATAAAGTAACTATTTTAGGTATATGATTTAAATAGACAATCCAAAGTTATCTTTCTTTTTTAAACAAAAGTCAGAATATTTTGAGCAAAGTTACTACCTCTTACTCTCAGAAATTAAAATACACAAAATACACAATGAGTCTTCAGATAGTATAGTTCTCATTAAAGAAGTGCTGACTTCCATCTGTGAACAAATTAACTATCAGTTTCAATGGGTTTGTAAGCACCAATCAACTTTATGAAGTCTGCCTACTAGCTACCTCCTGAGGCAACTGCATCTACATCTCAAATAAGGACAAGTTTCTTAAACATAGAAAAAGCAAGCATTTTCTCTTCCAGGTCTCTCAGCCTTCCTGTAATTCCATATGAAATCATGAACACCATGCTCAGGTAAAAATCACAATTATTTCTTTCTGCTAAACACGTATTTGCTTAGAAAGTTGTCCAAATTCCTAATATAAAAGAGAAAACACGAGTCAAAACAATACTATAAAGACTTCATTTCTACTTCTTACAGCTTTAACATTTATAGAACTTAACTTTCAAACCCTTCAACCAAGATAACATGAAGTATAACTACCTACTTCAGGCTGAAGATAATAATGATTACTGGATATTTCCAAGAATGAATATATACAAGTGAAGTCTCATTTGCATTTTGTCACTACAGGTGCAATGTCAATGCTACTGAATTTAGGAAGAAACAGTGTTTACTGGAATAGCCTGGTACTCTGGTAATAGACTGGTACTCAGCTAAAGTATCTAAACCGATGAACTATTTAAAAGGAAGAAAAAGGATGAAGTAAGTCTGCTGCTACAGCATAACCCGTAAGCCTTTTAACCATTTCTTTAAAACATGTATTTAAAATAGCAGTCTGTTAATTTGCTTTGGCCAGACACCATCTCCCTGGAATCACTAGCAGGAAAAGCAAATTAAGACACTGCATATTCCATTACTATTTAGGTACAGGTGCTGTTTTTCATTTCAATGTTCTATATAAAAATCTAACACGGAAGACAAAAGGCTGAATGTGCTAGAAATTTAGTAAAAGTTATGTGAGATGATGATGAATAACAAAAGAAATATCAAGTGGAAAATCTACCATATTTTGGTTTAATTGGTCATCTTCCCCAGTTAGCAATCCACAGGTTACTTACAACAAGAAAGGAACAAACTTAACACAGAAAGTCTTATATACTTGACAAAGTCATGTGTAAAGATGGCTGTCATATTTAAAGCTGTCAGTTAGGCCTTTCCAATAGTTAACTCATTTCATTTTTTCCAGGAAGCATTACTTTCTGAATTTATTATTCAGATATTTTAATGTTAGATTAAATTACTGCTGTCCTTTAGCCTGAACTACTGAGATACAGTGGCCATAAAACTTGACTCAAAATTTCTCCTGTGAGTTTTCTTGGTTAAAAAAAAAAAGTTTGAGTTTAATTAAAAACTTGAAATAAGACGTCACTTGCCATCCCATGTGTCTCTCTAAGCAGTCAGGGAATTTAGACTGCAGAAAGAATGTATTTTCCTTGAAGGTTAAAACAATGTACTGCAGAGAATGTATGCAGAACAATGCCACTCCCTGTCCTGCCTTCTTGGATTCAGGAAATGCTGCAGCTGAACCACAAAGGGATTTCCTTACCCCCACAGAGGCTTTTACATGCACTTCACTGGTTTCCGCATTTCACTGACAAGACAGGGTGAAGAAAGAGAGCAAGAGATTCTCTCTTATAATCTCCCTTCTATAGCAAAAGCATTTCTCCATGCTATTGCAGCCCTTTTGAACAAGGCAGGCTCACACTGCATCTGATTTTCATCAGCACCTCTATCATTTGTTGACCACTAACAGATGAAATAACAATAGGTACAAGAAGGACCAAGAAGTATTTGGACTGCTATACATGCCATTAAACAAAACAAAACCCACACAGCTTGGAAAAGAAGTCAAAGTGTAAGCTATATATTACAGCCTGAAGGTTAAGTATATGGAGCCCTATGGGCATGAATCGCTGACACTAAGCACTTTGGTGGAAAGAAATTCCAGAGCTTCACGTGTATTTCAGTTCATCTCAGCATTTTGCCTTGGTTGATGTTTTAATTTGATTTAAGTATTTCAGATACTAAACTTTTTCCAAAAAAAGATCTTTAAAGAGCTTTTAATAAATGATTCCATACAGTCACTTTGCTTTTATACTAATGCTTTTATTAGTTAACCACTTTCCAACTTATCTTTTCACTTTTATTCCTGTTTATTTCCCCTTCTAAACAGAACAATCCTCATTTTTCCACTTGTTTCTCATCTAGTCACTCCAAGTTCTGGCTTTTCCTATGTTTCTCATCTTTTTATATTTTTATTACAAAAAAAAATAGACATCTGATCAGATCAGTTTGGAAAATACACTGCTAAAAGGGCATTACTGCAGCCTCTGGAAATAGCATTACAAAGTAAGTTTCAAATAGGCATTTATATATCATTAGGTCAGCCCAGTTTTACATTACGTCAATAAAAGTTTGTCAGTGCCCTCAGTAATAACATGTGAGTCTTCATTATCACCTTTTTGTCCTCTTACTACCACGGTACTGGCAGTACATGGTAAACTACACTCAAACCCTGAAATGGAAATCTGAGCATTTCCTTCCTCTTCTCCCTACTCTTAACTTTTTGGAGGTCAGACTTCTGATTACAAAGCCAGACTTTACTGAAAAGGTCCACCTTTAAAGAGCTGAGTATTAACCTCAAACCGATTTATCATCTTGAATCTTCCCTTCAGTACAAAATCTATTATCCCTTTCTCTTTTTTGCAATTACATTGTACTAGAGGAAGGAAAACACCCTTAGCTGCCACCTCCCCAGGGCTGGGCTAGAATGGAATTTTTTCACACTCATAGTCCAATTTTCTGTATTTTGATCATAGAATTCTGGTTTAAAGTTCTCAAGTTCTCAAAGCTCCTCTCTGCCTCCCTAAACAGTAGTTGCATAGTGCAAAAAAAATAAGATGACATTTATGAGGCATTCCTTCCTCTGCCCAAAACAACATTTTGACTACAGAACAAGTGGACACCATGCTTTGAACTTTTTATGTTTTGAATACCATTCATTTTGTGACAAAAATTTTTCACTCTGCATTTGTTAATCAATGTCTTCTGTTTTCCTAACAAAGGCATTAAGATTTTTTAGCAGCATATTGTGGTCCTCCTCACTTTAATATTACTTTCTTACCCATTTTCATAACACACGATCAAACATTAATCATGCTGTCTTCCTACCTCTTCCTATACACAAAAAAAGTAGTGAAACCAAAAGGAAAAGAGTTAATATTAATTTCTTTCTTTGGATACATGAAACACAGATATACAGTTCTAGAAAACTACCTCTTCTCATAATAGTTTCACAGAATAAATTCTCATCTGGGTTTCATGTTGAAATGTAGCCAATGAGCAGCCTTACCCTTTAAAATATTTAAACCGGTTCCTTCACACCTACCGCAAAACTGGAAATAAACTACTTGGTACAACTACTGTATTTCTATACTTGACCTAAAATAAGAAAAGGGACTAGGCCTGTTTGTGCTTTAAAAAGACCAAAACATAAATCCCCCCAAAATTGTACATAATCTTTAACTAAACCATATTAATTATATATTACTCAAATAATACGTGTCTATTTCCTGTGAAAAGTAAGCCTCCCCAAAGAGAAGATATTTTAAATGTAAATTTGAATCACGGTATTTTCAACTCTTTCACTTCTTCATGAGGTATAAAGGCTGATAATTCCATATGTTTTAAAGATGTAATAAGGAGAAAGGAGAGGCCTCTCAATCACGTAAGTATACTTCACTGTTTAATTACAAATTACAACTACAAAACAAATAAAGAGAGGTCCTGGCAAAAAAGCAAACTGCATGATGTAATTGGCCATGACCTCCTGTGAAATCAGAATTATAAAGGATAGTCTTTTTTCAAGTCCAAAATTACAGCAAATTAAAACTACATTTTAGAGCTAACATGCATTTTCCCAAGTGTTGAACTGACAGATGACAGCTACATCAAAGATGCCATCATAAAATGATGGGAACGAGCTGTCTCCAAGAGAAAATTAACCAGTTAGGATTGTGAATGTAGTCATAATTTTCAATTTTAGTTAGAAATGTTCCTGCAATTTATTCAAGAGAGGACACCCTTGTATAACGTGTTTTCATGCATATACTTTACCCGTCCTATTATTTTCTACATTGTTAGGAAACTCAAAGCCATAATGATATTTGTTTAGACTGGGAAAACTGATCTAAGAAGAACTTTCAAAATCACTGTGAGCCCTCCCTGAGTAGATCAAATACAGCATATACTAGTGAAATAGCAGGTAGGAAATAGGTAAAAAACACTATGGTAAAGCCTACATTTGCAAGAAATGTGCATCATCTGCCAACTAAAGATGAAAAGAGAGCTCTACAAAAGCTGGCCAACATTTTTTATGTTTACTACTTAACTAAAGCAGTAAAACAGTATTGGTCAACCTTCAAAAAACTCTGTCAGGGAGCAGCAACATCTGGCTGCTCCCTAAAGGGCTGGAGATCCAAGTGTCAAGCATGCCAAATAGGGCAGCAAGGCAGGCGCCTTCACTTGCTAGGACTCAGTCCCACTGCCACCACAAGATAGAGCAGGGCAAATCCACGAATGGCATTCAGTCTCAAAGAAGAGCCAAGACCGTTGAACAAGTCCATGGTGACAAGGCAGGTCCAAGGTCAAGCCAAGAAGTCAGTCTATGGATCAGGGTGCAAATCAGCAGGGTCTGTGGCCAGGGGCACACATGGCTGTGTCTGAGATGGAGAAGCACACTTCCAAGGTCACTCAAGCAGGGACTGAAGGCCCAGGGCTGAATTTAAATGGGGCTGCTACTCCCAAGAGCAGAGATGTGAGGGGAGGCCCACCATGATGAGGCTGATCAGAGGCATTAAGGCTGATTAGCATAACCAAGTCCCTGAAAGTCTGTGTCTATGCCAAAATTCACATTTCTAACCATGTGCATACAGAGCTAGCAGTATTAGAAATCAACTAAGCAAAAGGAAGACAGAAACTGAATAAACAGCAGATAAACAGTCCTGAAATAGATGTAACCTTGAGAAAGGAGCCAGTACTACATGCAGTCCTATTTAGGAGGCAGGAATACATCAGCATTCCAAAAGAAAGTAAACATCAGACCAGGAGTTATACAGCTGGAGCACCAGAGCCAAGGACACTTCTGTAGCACAGGCACCTCTGTTCTCTGATCTCGCACTAGTACTGAAACCAAAGCTTACTTCAGATCCAGAAGAAGGAGAAAGGAAAGAAATCTTGGAATACTTGAATTCATGGCAAAATTATGTTTTCTGTAGTTTATGGGAATACCAGGTTTCACCTCTCTTCTTCAGACAGAAAAAAAAAAAAAAAAGAAAAAAAAAAAGAAAAAAAAAAGAAGCTACTATGTTGCCAAAGGAAATGTGTATGCTTGGGTGAAGACTTGAGATTTAATTGCAGTGCTGATCAAAATACTTTAGGCAGTAACCACATCCCAGGTTTTTCCATCTAGGTACAAAACTCCTGAGCCAAAGATGCAATTATTCCTTGCCAAAATCTCTTCATGTTCTGTTTGCTTCCATCTTCTCAATTCGCCACCTCTTCCAATAAGACCACTTGATCTAAGCATAGTATAGTATACAACCTGCCCCTAGTTGCATTGAAAATTAAAAGAATTATCACTAACCTAGGTCAAAATCTACCCTGTTAGTAGACTAAAGGCTCATTTTTCATCACCGGACGTCCATGCCAAGGTCAAGAATGCACAGCACCAACAGATCAATTAACAATGCTGGTGCAAATTAGGTACAAATTAGAAGCATAACTGCAGTACAAGAGCAAGGCTTCTCTTTCTCTACAGATGTGTATCATACCAAAAAAAAAAAAAGAAAAAAAAAAAGAAATGAAGAAACTCCTTTTAATTACAGAGAAATTTTGTATCTTTACGGTCTTGATGAAAACAAAATTCGGGGGAAATCTGATTGCTTACATAACAGATTTTTGGATAGCTTCTTATAAATGCGCTTGTTTTTAAAGTAATCACATTAAGCACATGTTGCCCGATAGAAGCAAATGAACTATAACTGTATGTGGAGTCTTCCAGCTGTCTGTACTCTATACAGTGGTCCCACATGCTTACAAGTTTGGGAAGCACATGGGCAAAGCAGACACCTGGACTTCACTTCATTCTTATAGGCATCTTGCAAATACACATGTCATTTACAAAGAGAAAATGGCCAATTCTTGTGCATGTTTGATTTCTGCAACACAGCAAAGGGGAAACATACAGCTATATGTGACGTTAAATATTGAGCTAGAAACCTTCTATATGAATTCTGAAAATTGATATGCAGCACAAATTAGATAACAAGGATCTTAAATTATGCATTCTTGTGTCTCAAATATTTCATTTACTCTAGAATCAGCAACTCACAAAACTAATAAATTCTTTTATAAACAGCTGATAAGTACTCACAGCATGTCCAGTAAAACTTAACTTGAAATTTGTCTTCCTGAAACAGGCAACTGAAACAAGTTCAGTATTGTCAAATTTCCTCATGGGACAAAGAGCATGCTCAAATTCAGGATGACTTTTCTACTATAAAAGGAGGAGAGTCAAGGCCAAATTGCCAGCATGAAATAATCTGATACTCTGAAAACACTTCTCAGAAAGTTAGCACACTATTTTACTTTTAACCAGTTATGTACAATTATTAGCTACACAGGTAAACCTACAGTATACAGTGGAAAAACTCTACATAATGGCACAAAATATGGAAATATTGTTTGCTGGTAATATAATTTTAAAATTTAGGAAAGAAAAAAGTCTTCTTAAAAGGGCACATAGAACAAAGGAAGTGAGGAAACAGTCTTTACATATATTCTGAAAGACTCAAATGGCGCTGATTACTTTATCCCCATACTCAGACTGTCTACATGGGTTAAAGCTAGCAATAATACCCGTTCTAATCCTAAAGGCCCATAGAGAGACATAAAACTTGCCTGTTTTGAGAAATCTGGTTATAAAAGCACATCTCTGCAGCCAACACTATCACACAGATGCAAAACAATCTGAATTCCAACAAAAAGCAAGTGAACAAACCACAGAAAATTCTTCCAATGTGGAAGGAAGATTTCCTTCTAAAGATTTCCTGCACAGTTCCAAGTCTTTTCAATAGAGTAACTTCATATTTGTATGGATCATGTCCTAAATAATTTTCAGCCAAGGAAAGACTTCCTCACAACAAACCAGATAACCATGTACCCTTGAAGAGGCCAGCAAGTCTTGAGAAGATCTGATTAAACAAGATTAAGGAACTGCCAGGCTGCAAGTAGAGAAAGCTTATCAAGGTTACAACAGAGAAAAAAGTCATCCACTCATGAACTGTTGTTCTTTGTTTGACCCAGTCACATATGGATGCATATTCTTGGGAAAGATATAACAGGACTTGTAAAACAATAAAGAAGGCTTTTTGCTCGCAGTTCGGTGTATGTTGTGTCCATCTCAACAGCGACATTAATTCATAGTTCATAAGGATTACACTTCTTCTAAAGCTGTTGATCAATCAATTACTGATGACCTTAAAGCACGACAGGTATTTCACACTTCACCTCATCATACGAATGAGATTCCAGAAAAGACACATCACAAAAAAAAAAAAAAAAAAAGACATTTTGCTCTCCATCTGATTTCTGGTACGCAGGGGTCTGCATATTAACAAGGGAGCCTGTGGTTTAACATAGAACTGTATTTTCTTTAAACATTCTCCTACATTCAATGGCTAGCTGTCTAGCCATCAGTCATGCCAGCAGTCTGTCTATTAATTTAAAAAAGACTTACTCATAGCTATATAGCAACTCAATGACATGAGCTGGTGAAGGATGCTAAGTACAACCAAAACACACGGCTGATGTATTTGGAAATCACTTGAAGATCAAACTAAGAGCTTGTTATGACACTAGACAGCTGCATGGAAAATGCTATTTATTAATAACACTCATCATATGGAAAAAGCATACACAGATACATCAATTCCCCAAATGACAAATAAGCAAACAAACCCAGACACCATTTCCAAAGTTAAGTTTTGTTTTGTCTAAGTTTGCAGATTTATCATTACTTGTTTTAGAAGCAAGTTTACAATTAAGTATGGTCACTTCATCCCTATTCAAGGAAATACAGCAAGTAAAGATAAGGTTTTCAGCACATGTTCTTACCCACACAACAATAAATATCCAAAAAATATTCTGAAATGTTAGGTGTAGAATCTTTTGTGTCCTCAAGCCTGCAAAATAATAGTTTTCTAATGTCTTAGTTAATTTATATTTGACCAGAAGAGATGTATAGACGGTATATTGTTTGCTTCTCTTTCAATCTCAGTAACCATTTCTTTCATTTTTATAGTACCACAAACACATTCTTCCCTTTTCTTGTTATTGAAAATGAGTGATATTTTTCTCTATTTTTACAGAATGTTTCATAGATTAAAAACTCACAGTACAAAATTCTATGCAATGTTAGAATAGAAGCCTAATTCACACAAAACATTTATTGTTTCAAATTTCTAAATTTATTACATGCAAGTGGATCAAGAGAATACTTCAGTATACATGTTAAAATGGGATGGTAAATGATTACATGAATTCAGTCTGCCATGGACCACTAACAACTACTTATCCAAAGCCAAAACAGACAAAGATTAAATCAAGTCTTAATCTACGAATTAAAATATTCATTATGTAGTATTACCTAGGCACTTTTCTGCAGCTTTTCCAATTCTTCACGTCTGTGTTCTCCACTATCTTTCTTTTCTTCATTCTCAAGAAGACTCCTCTGTAATACCCATTATTAGGCTCTGTTTCCTCAACGATCTCTCATCTTGATTGCTACCACCAGATAACAAAACAACTACTTTGCCAGTATCTTAAGAGGGAGGGAAATAAAAATTACCGCTTCTGCAACAAATATCTGTAAACAGTTTAACTCACCGGGGCATAGTCTTTTACGTAAGTATTAGCTCTAAAGGTAAAACATTTAATCTAAGTGCCACATATTGCTTATTTGTCTCTTATTTTCATGTGCTCTTGCCCACATCTTCATGGGCACAGTAGAATCAGCAGGCTCCATGTGAACTAATTCTTCAAAAATGTAACATATTGCCACCTCTGAGGATTTTTTTCAACTTAAAGACACTAAAGAAAGTGATTAGTAAAGACTGGATCTCAATTTGTAACCTTCATTTCTAGGAAAAAAAATACTTTTTGCTTTCCTGTGAAAACCTGTAACTGTAAAGGAGTCAAAGTCGGATACTGTACTAAGTCTTACCTATTAAATAGTCTTACGTCCATATCTAGAAAATCGTCAATATATCTAAGAAGCAAGAAAAATTGCCTAGAAATCCCTATCCAAGGTCACTACTATATATATTATTAGGGAAAGCATAATCAACTTGAAGAGTATTAAGAGATTACCAATTAGGTTCTTCAGTACATCTATCCTACTACTCTAATACTTTCAATCTTTTCCTTTAAATTTGTGCAGGAGTCACAGACTATATTCCCTTAATTCTGGATAAAGATACAGTACACATACATAATTCCACATCTATTTATATTTTATATATCTATTCCACATGCTATTCATTGCAAAGGTGGCTTGGCAAGAAGTGAAGATTATTTCAAAGGAAAACATATAGGGCCTCATTCAACCATATTAATGCTCCTTTGCATTCCTCTTGTGATACTATACTGCCCATAAGGCTTCTTTAAGTACAAGAACAAGCAAGCAGGGCTTTCATAATAAAGACCCATGTGGAGAATCCAACAGCAGCACCAGTACTTAGTTGTCAACTTCACACAACAGTCATACAAAGGAACTTGTAATTACATGAGAACAGAAAGTGATCTACAGGTTTGGAATTGAAAACAAATATATCTTTCCCAAAATAATTTAAAATTAATAAAGTCTACTGGTGTCACCTGGTCATTTTACATAAAAATGCAGACTTATAAATATAAACAAGCATCCCACAGCAGCACTGCAGCAACTAACTCTAGACAAAGATTTTTGTGGGTTTTTTAATGGGTGTAACAGAGGGTAAGACTGCACTGCCTATACATATTTTATGGCTGAAAAAACCTCAACATTCAGCCACCCCTTCCCCAGTAAATGTCTTCTCTAAGCATATTTATATTATGAGTATATGTTATGAATATAAACATTGTTTTAATTGTTTAATTGTCTTAATTGGAAGAATACACAGAAAGTAAACACTCATTATGCTTAATTTAACATTCCTCTTACAAACTGAAAATCAATAGGAAGTTTGGTCAGGTACAGTATGGTGGTGCATCTTACAGTACAAGGACAAAGAAAATTGTCAGGACTATGGTTCAGGAAAAAAGTGTTGAAAGCAAAATATCCTGCTTGCACTTAAATAAGTAACAAAAAGCAACTAAGAATTTGAAGCCGAAGTCATCAATGTAATTCCCAAAGCATAATGAGAAAAGACATCAGGTAAAGCTGCAGTGCAATAATGACTATTACCAGTTTATCAGAGTTGAACACAGAAGAGTTTGAAAACATGATTTTAAGGTAGCTTTGTTTTTACTTTGGTTTTAGTACAAGTCGATCTTTTGAAATTACTGCGTAGTGGACTCATCTTGGTCATAATTTGTCCAGTGTGTGTGTGTGACAGATTTGCAAAAAAATTGATCTGTAAGTGGCTTTTGAATTACTTTCAAGCTCAGAAAAGTGAATGGTGTTATGTTAAAGAAATACAATCATTTAGTTTTATAAAAAAATAAGTTCTAGTTAATTTGGTCTAGAAGAGACCTGTTCTGCAACAGATAATTCTACATCTGATTCTGCAGTTCTGCTAGAAATTCAATCAGGCTTTAGCACACCCCCAATTCAATACTGCTATTACTACACACATCAATCACACAATGATAAATCTGAACCTACATGTCCTCAGTCTATGATGACACTACTAGAGAAATTCCCAGGACTAAACTAAGCATATGAACCTCCTTATTTAAGGAGATCAAGAGAATAAACACACCACTTTTCTGAAATAGATTATTACTTTCTCCTGTCTCTTCTATCACACTTTAGCAAACGCTATCTTAAGAGTTTTAGACTAGTTCCCTATCATTTCATGTAACAGGCTATGAAGGCCTAAAAATGCACCTAAATCTGTCTCCAGTTAGAAAAAAAACACAGCAAAACCAAATTCTTGAAAGTGATAATATTTTATAACTAAAATTCCCATCAAGTCTGAGTTTAAACAGATACTCAGAAATAGTTTTGAGAAAATAAATATCTTAAACTTCTGTGATTAATTCTACTTTCTTCTAGTAATTGATGTCAAGGTCATTCTTCCAACTTACATATCCAATCATCTCAACTGTTCTTCAGTGAACACTATAACGTTTAACAGGTACACACTACACACTAAGCTTTCTTCTTCAGTTGGTTGAAGCACGTGTACACTGCACCCAGTCATGGGAAAGCTGAACAAAAACTGAAATCATGATGACAGAGAACATCTTTAGTCCTTGAAAGGAAAGCATACTCAGGGATGCTCCCTTTAACATACTCAGGGATGCTCCCTTTAACATACTCAGGGATGCTCCCTTTAACATGCAAACAGCAACAGATACAGCTACCAAACCCAATTATCACAGGACTTGATATCCTGTCAGCAGAGAGGCCAAACTGTGATGATCATCCACACAGAGGTTTAGCACTGGCCTTCATTTTGCTGGTGTTATTTCCAAATCTGCCTTTGGTTTTATTTTTGGTTTGGGATTTTGGGGTTTGTTTCTTTCTTTCTTTTGACTTGGAGAACTGCAAAGGCACAGCACCACTAGGGTCTGCATCTTGTTCAACTACAGCATCCCAGTTGTCCCAGGAAAAAAGAATCATGTGTTTTAGAAGAATAGGTGAGACCTGACCATATGGGTTGGCATAACCAGGGCAGTGCAAGTTAGCAAAGACTGGAAAGGAAGATAGGATAGCTCATCCAATTTCTTGTCATGAACACATCTAAGACACATCTATGGATACCATATAAACAAATCAAAACATCATACCCGTAACAGGCCTAAAAAAAAGGAGAGATTTTGCTAATTTTCTAGCTAGCAGCAAGCACAATGTTCCCCTTTAGAAAGGGAGCTGGAGGCCAGTGGCAATAATTGAACAAATTAGCTTTATTGACCTGGAAAGTTTATGATTAGCATGGGAGGTCTGAAGCCTGCTGATCACTATAAAAACAACATTTCAGTTTGATGCACCTCTATCAGCTCTCACCATATTAATACATCTTCCTTTCTAGTTGTGGGTTTCAGCTGTTTTGCGTAGCCACCGTGTGATATGGAAGTGAGGATCTTTAGACTATGTAACATTATTATTCTAATCAGTATTTTGTATAAGAGAAGTCAGCAAACACTGAACATTCTGCGTGCCTGTGAGCTTGCAGTGATTTACAAAGACTTCAAGCTAATATAAGATATTCATTCTTGGAAACGCATACTGGAATAAGAAGCACAGGTTTGCCTGCCACTAGAGGCAAGGTATTTTATGGTAAATAAAATGAACAGTTCTGATATTTTTAAAGGAAACTACAGAAAAATAGACAAAATTTGGTGACATAAAACAATATTAAAACCACACAGTCTTAAAAGTGTATGAACTACCACATATCCTGTATCAAACATATTGGAAAGAATTCATTTGTGTGTTAGCAAACTAGGCACTTGTGCAATAAAGATGTCAAGACATGACAGGCAGTGGGACACAGTATTCTTCCTGAGAGTTTTAATATTTTTTATAAACTGGCAAACGTACCACCTCAACCTCTGACTTGAGGATCTGAGATTGGCTTCCCTAAACATGGGTTGTCTTAAGTTAGGTTTACCGTAAGAAAGAAAGAACTGCTGTTGTACTGAGAACCAGTTAAGGCATATATGTCTTAAGAAGGAGGCACAGACATTTACGTAGCTGTTGGTAATTTACAGCTTCATGTTTTGTTGTTATACCACATGCAAATCTCTCTCCACCCCCTAATCATTGTGCAGTATGAGAAGGGTTAATGTTGATGATATGTGAATGGCAATAATCAAAGACTGAAAAATTACACTCTTGCACCTAAGCACAAGTAAAACCAGCGTTCTGTATGTCTAGATTGACATCCATGTACAAACCTAAGTCAAGTTTAAAATTTAAGACCAGTACTGAATGAAGACCAAATTTTACAATACTAGAGAAATTAGTGAATTTAGAGAAAAATTAAATAAATTTAGAGAAATCCGAGAGAGACAGAAAAACTATCAGGCTGGATTGTAATCTGCAGATGCCGTTCCCAAACTGTAATGATTTTATATTCAACACTCCTAGTCAATGCATACATGAACATGGAGATGAAAACTAGAAGTGTTCAGGAGTTACCCAGATCCCACATACACAATGACAGTTTCTTTCTTCTGGTATCTGTGCAGCTGTTACCAAGGAAATTACAGAAAGGCCTCTATCAATCTTTATTGCTTATGTGTCTCTCTCTAATAAGAAGAGCTATACAAATGTCCTTGTGACTTCTTTGTGAAATATTCTTTCAGCTAGTAGAGGCACTGGCCTAGTTATTTCTGCAAGGTTCTCTTTTAGCCCAATAACTATTTGCAGGCAACCACAGTAGGGACAACTCTGGAAAGACTTTCCAGAAAGTATGAATAAATTATATACCACTTAAAGGTATATAATTAGAAGGCTGTGAGTATTAGCTGTCTGCAATATTCTTAGTAACATCTTTCCCAAACCCTTTTGGTGATCTCCAGTTCTCTCCTTATGCAGACATATGTGGAATCCTACACAGAAATTAACAAGATTCCAAACATTCAAAGCTGACAGTTTCTAAGTACAGAGTAACATATGGGTTACAAAGCTGACTGGGTGTTATAGGTGATGAGATTATGTACTATACAAACCAATAAAACTAAACAGATTAATTAAAAATCGCATTAGATTGCTCAAGATAAGCTTCTGCATGAACTATTTGTCAAGAACAGCATCATGATTCTGTAATCAAATAGGTGGTGACACTAGGGAAATTCAGCATACACATGCAGGTAAGTTGAAAATTATTTTACACTGATGTCATTATGAAAACTAAACATAATGAAAATGAAATGCAATGTTCTTGTCATAGCTGAACAAAGGAAGGGCACATTTCAGACAGAAATCTCACTTCTATAAAGTTAATAGTAAAAATTTTGCCAACAACTTTAATGAAAAATTAAGCATCTGATGTGAATTCATTAGTAACTTTTTTCCTCACTACTCAAGATATTTGTACTCTTTATTTCCCGTCTTCTGTTCTACATTTTATTATTCAACAAACAGAACAAAATCTGGCATAAACATCAGTCTCTGATTAATTAAAGAACCAAAACTCTAACCCACTCTGCTTGTTCTACCACATTTAAACTTTTTAATGAGCATTTTCCTGGCCATGTTTTCAAACCTTTGACTTTTCATCAGATTGTTTCTGAGGTGTGGGTTAGTGCTTATAAAATACAGTCTTATACAAATGAGATTTCTGCTTCCAGGTATACAGTTTTAATAGCTAACTGTGGTCTAATTCCATTTCCAGCATTGTAAGTCAGAATTAGTAAGGAAGATAGAGACAGCAGGAGAAAAACTTATAGTAGCAATTACTGCTATAAATTAATTCAGGCCAACATCTTATATCATTACTGCCCACATAACCGCAGTAAGAACACAAAAGATATTAGATATTTTAAATATTTTAAACTGAACTCTTAAACAGTGGGAAGTTATTTTTGGGTCTGAGCTGGTCATGAGCTAGTAAAAATTTTGAATTTTAATTAAGCATGACATAATTACCTTTCACTAGTTCAACAAAAAACCTAATACATTATCTTTTCCAAAGGCAGGTTAGCTTAAGATACTTTACAGATTACTCCCAATGTTGCTTTTAAATGTACAGGTTGTCTATACAGTAATGACTTTTTAACCTACATCACTACATAAAAATATGATCATGTAGGTATCCACTGGCCATCCTCTGACACAATATACCTGGTGATGGAAAGTTGTGAATAAAGGGAGACTTAGAGTTCTGGAAAGACAAGAAAGCAGTGCAGTGCAGCTGCATTAGTAAGTTTGCAAATATGAACATTCCAGTTGAATATAAGCATGCACAGAAAATGGCCATTAAAAATGGCAAAACAAACGATGGAATTATTTTACTATTTATTTAAACGTTACTATATTACTTATATTTTACATATATATATTACTATGTTCTTACTCCCTGCACAAATTTCTTCTATTTGTGTGGTCCTTTGTCTAAAATGGAAAACATTCCTGTACACTCTCCAAATTGTAATGATGAGGAGTAAGGAATAAGGAGAGGCTAGAGAATGACTGCTGAAGCACAGGCTAAAACTGTTAGTAACAGTAACACAGTTGATAGGGGAAAGGAGAAGGCTGATGAGTGGAAGATGCATTGGTAGGAGGAGTAAAACTAATACCCAGTATTAAACTGAGACATGAAACTGGAAGTCAGCTGTGATGATGAAGTGAGAGAAGTGCAGGGACTAAATAATACACTCTGGACTGGATAAAAACTGGCTGAATGGCTGGGCTGAAAGAGTGGTAGTGAACGGAGCTAAATCTGCCTGACCTCGGGTCACAAGTGGCGTTCCCCAGGGTTCAGTACTGGGGCCTGTTCTCTTTAATATCTTTATTAATGATCTGGATGAGGGGATTGAGTGTACCCTCAG
>JAAGNO010016313.1:0-45929 GCA_033439905.1 Ceryle rudis | reverse complement strand
GGTTTTTTTTGTTTTTTTTTTTTTCTTTTGTTTTTTTGTGGTTTTTTGTTTTGGTTTTTTTATTTTTTGTTTGTTTTTTTTTTGTTTTTTTTTTTTTTTTTTTTTTTTTTTGGTAGATCTAGCTGTCTGGCTTCTCTTTGTGTAGCCACAGCAATGTTGACAGGTATCTCTAAATTTACACTCGGTCTCGATTACTTTTATTCAGCTGGAACAGAACTAGGTTACTCTGTATTGCCATGAATGGTAATAAACGTGCATGTTCAAAACAGGAATGTGTTGATTATTAGTCCTCTTATTTTCAAACTATTTTTGTAAGACAAAAACCAGGATATAGATATTTTTCAGATCTGGAAACTTATTTTCTCTTGAGTTTCAAGCTTTTTCTGAGAGTATCAGAAACAAGGGGTGGCATTAAAGTGAGATCACAGTTCTTTCTCTAATGAAATACAAAAGTCAAGCATGTTTAGTTTTTAAAGATGTTGAATACAATTTAAAATATTTTGCAGGTGTTTGTGCTTAGCTGAAGTTCACATGTAGGTAAAGTTTAAGTACTCAAACAAGTATCCCGAGTTTTGCACCCAAAGGAATACTGATAAGTAAAAGCAGCTTCTAAAATATGCTGAAGTGTTACAATGTTTAAGCCTTTATTCCTGTTCCTTACTGATGAATTAATATTTGTGAGATACAGAATTGTTGAAGAGTATAAATAATTTGGGTGAATGCTTGAAAATTTATTATGCAGATGTGAATTCAGAATTAATGGTTAGATATAATTTGTATTTATTTTACATTATAATGAACAGAAATGTTCGATTTTAATTCGGGAAGGCACAGCTAGCTAAGTATCAGTCTAGTGTATTTTAAATTACAATCCTAAATC
Organism: Ceryle rudis; assembly: GCA_033439905.1. Lineage (NCBI taxonomy): Eukaryota > Metazoa > Chordata > Aves > Coraciiformes > Cerylidae > Ceryle > Ceryle rudis. Next base: position 45,049 of record JAAGNO010016313.1, on the reverse strand, counting down.
ATGCTAAGAAAGTAAGAGAGGGAATTAATGAGTAACAGATGTTTTCATTTTTTTAATAATCTGAAAAAATTCAAGTAGCAGAGATGTTTTGCAGAAGGCCTTTAGCCTAAGAGGTAAAAAAATACACATGCAAGTAGAGATATTTGACTAGTATAAAGTACAGAGACTTATTGCAAATGGATAGAAGACAGGTAGCATGGTGTAGTGAATGAAATCTTTAGCTGAGGATTTGGAAATCTGGGATGTACATTTGATATTGCAATGTAAAATAACGTCAATCAAGTCACTTGTCAGTACTGTTGAACACCTCTGTAAAGTAAGATGAAATGATAAAGCATGATAAAAGAACTGTGTATTTAACGTGTGTGTGTTAGCACATGTGTGTGTCTTCATGCTCTTTTTTTTAGTTGGGGCAGTACACAGTACATACAAGTTCAGTTTTAAACTCTGCTTTGCTTTTAAGCGATGAATATAATGCAGTTTTTTATCAGTTTTAATTATTACGTTAATACTTAAACTGTTTTGTTCTTTGTAGCTGAGCCAATAACATTTCCACCTGGAGGAGGCAAGTCATTTATTATGGGTTCTGATGATGTGCTGTTGAGTGTACTGGGCCTCGGAGACCTTGCAGACTTGACAGTAACAAATGATGCAGACTATAGTTATGATGTAAGTGAAATTTTAAATTCTTCATACAGTTGAATTTAATCAATAACTGAGTCCCATTTTCCCAACCCTAAACATTACAGATGCAGAGAACAGAGGTTTCATTGGCAAAACTTTTATTTGGGAGGAGGGACTATCTTGTGAATAGGCTGAGAAACTTGGGTAATCAAAATTAAGTGAGATTATTTTTTTGTTCTCTACTTAAATTATTTAATTCATTTTTTGTCACGGGAGGAATGTGGTATGATGTACAATACAGATTGGTATCTTAACATGAATTTGAACAAAAATGGCAATTAAACACTCGTGGAGCATTGAGAAGACATGGCATAAATCTAATATTTATATTATTTCTTTGCTTGCTCCTTTGTGTTTATGTGGTGCTAACAGCATAGACCATATAGAGTAGTATATTTCAGATGTTAGCTTTTAGGTTGGTTTTTTTATGATAATTCAGAGTGCTCTGACATTCCTTGGACCATATTCACTAAGCTACTAACAAGATAACAAGAGTATTATATGAATTTTTCATTGGCTAGTAACATTTGATGGCTGGTTAGGGAAGTATTCAGGTAAGTGTTGTGTATTGTATTTAAATGTCTTGTGGTTTTGGTTTCTGGTTGTTTGTTTGTTAGCTTTTTTGTTTGTTTGTTTAGTTTTTTTTTTTGTGTGTGTTTGTTTTGGGTTTTTGTTGTTGTTGAGGTACCTCTGTTTCTATAGCTTTTCAGGTTAGATTCATGGTGCTTGTACTGGAAATTATTATTAGGGATTGTATTAAAAACTTAGAATCTGTAGAGTGAAGAAATAAATAGTTTTAGCTTTTTGCAGCATCTGAAAATACTTGTCTGACTACACACATCTTTTGAAATAATAGTTGTGCTTCAGTATTTATAGCTGATTGGATTAGTAATTGCTGTAATGAAGTAAAAGCTAATACTTAGTTTTCTCTGTTACTGGAGGATGTTATGTGGTTGTATTTCCGGAATAACAAATGAAAATTTTAATTATCCATCCTTCTATTTCTAGACTATTTTATTATAAAAAGATAAGCTTATATAATATATTGTCCTATTCCCAGTAAAGATTGATTTTCAGGTTCTTTGTTTCATTTCAAATGATATAATGCTTCTGGGAAATTGGATAACATACTATCAGAGTTCAATTTCAGCTCTTTGCATTTTAACTTTATCAGGATTTTGCTGAATCTCTTGCGTCATCACATGTAAAATATATTTTACTTAAGGTTCATACACAATTTTTTAGGAAATTATCACTGTTTTAAAAGTTTCCCTTAAATCTGTGAACAGGCAGACTTCAAAGTTTGTCAAAAGCTTCAATTGTCAGTGTTTTAAGGCAGGTTAAGTTTGAAACATCCAGAACTGAATTTTCCTAACTACTACTCTTTACTAGTAGTAAATTCTCCTGGGAATTATGAAGTTGAAGAGTTTTGGTTTTTACATAGTCTTGTACTTGGTTGAATAACTTCTAAAAGCTCCTGTCTGTGTCTTCATCAAAGAGTTAAGAAAAGTTTGGTTTAATGCTAATGTGTATGAGGAAAAATATTTATTTTAAAACAGTTTAGAATCTCTAATCAAGTTGTCCAACTTGTCAGTTGATTATTTTGTTGTTCCAATTTCACTGAAGTAATTATGAGACATAAACTCAATAGTTGTACTTTCAGTAGCGAGGCAGCTATACTTGAGGTAGATCACAAATTTTTTCTGCTGTTGCATTGCATTCTATGTCTGTCCAATTCCCAAGAATACTTATTACAATTACAATCTACTTATTACTTATTACAATCTATGTTATGTTATGATCTGAGTTTGATTCTTTTAGTCCTGACAGATATAAGGTACTAAGATTGTATTAGCTGTGGGAGATTTTAATTTCTTAATAGCACTACTGAAAGTATCCTGGGATACTGAAAGATTCTTGCCTAACAGTTGAGAATCATGCTTTAACAGTTGCATGATGAACAGATAGCATGGCAGAAGCTAGGATTAGTTCGTTCATTCTTAGTTTGCTAATGATAGTCATCTAACTGAAGTCAGTTTTCTAAATTCTCTTTATAATTACTTTGGGGGAAGAGAGAAGAACCTGCATGTGTATTTGTCCTCATGGTGGAGGCTTAGGATAAAAGGGATGTCATCTTTTAAGGGTCTGATCTCTGCATAATATAAATTGTGTTCAAAGCTCTAAATTAGGCTCTTGCAGTCACTAGAAGAGTTTGAGGTTTTCTGATAACTTTTCTTAGTTACCTTGAATCGATACTAAGCAGCTATAATTTTTTCTTAGCCTAACAGTCTACAAGTTGAGCATGAATTGGATGTTCACAGTATATAAATGTAAAGTTTGGATATATTGCTTCACATAGTATTTAATATCTCATGACTATATTTAAAACTCATTAAATACTTTAAAAATATTTCTATGTAATGTTAGGTTTAAAATCATGATAAATGTATATTGAAATTTGGTTTACCTATTTCTGTGTACATACCTTCATGTGTAGAAGTATTCAAGAATTATGTATGTTTCCTGTCAGTCTCAGTCAAATTACTCATCTGTGGAAGATCACTCACTAGGTATCTGAAGCTCATTGCTGTTGTGTTTAAGTGATAAATGAGCTTTTGACGGTGGTTATCTCTTCCTTGAGTGCAGACAACGTGATAAGCAATAAAACCTTTATTCTTCTTTAGGGAAGAAGAATTAAAATAGCATTGCACAGAAGGATTAAATCCAGTTTTTGAAAAAGTAAAGTTTGTCTGTGTATTCTGTATCATACGGGACAAAAGAAATTATTACAACAGAAAAATCTGTCAACTACCTTGCATGCAAGAGAGGGAGTTATTAGATGCATGTAGACAGATCAGGAGCTAAATGCAGACTTATAACTGAACATGTATTAGCTGAATCAAAAATAGTGTGTTTTCCCAAAATACAGGGAGATATCTTGAGTTTAAAAATAGGTAGAATATATAAAATCACTCCTTTCCTTTTCTTTTTTTCAGCTGCCAGCTAATAAAGATGCCTTCCGAAAGACATGGAACCCGAAGTATACGCTACGCAGTCATTTTGACGGAGTGCGGTCATTAGCTTTTCATCCTGTAGAGCCTGTGCTGGTTACAGCCTCTGAGGACCACACTCTAAAACTCTGGAATTTGCAGAAAACGGTTCCTGCCAAAAAGCAAGTATATGGGTTTTTATGAAGCATCAGTTGTGTTTTACATGCCTTTGAGATTCATTGAACTCTGGGATGTTTTCAGAGTTCTTCAGTAGAGATTTCATGTAGTGTAATAACTCTTCCTTTCTCTTTCAGGAGTGCCTCTTTAGATGTAGAACCCATCTACACATTCAGGGCCCACATGTAAGTGTCTGATACTTCAATTGTATTGTATTTTTACATCGTGTAGACAAGGTCTGTTACACTTTGTAAAAGCACGTAAACCCTGCCAAGAATTGCACAACCAGTAAGAGAAGAACAGGAAGTGACAGGTGTGGTTAGTTGCAACAGAAAGGTGACGTTGCAGATGATGATAATGAAATCACCTGAGTGATGCCCATATTTTGGACCGTGGATTTTATATATAATATGTGAAGAAGATAAGCGAAGTAGAATTTACCCAGTTTCTGCAGGTACAGGCCTGACAAATTAAAAGTACAGATACAATTATCAGGACATTGGCCAATTGAGTTTCATATTTCTTTCTCTGAATTTGGGCAAAATTAGGGATATTATTTGGGCTTTTGTTACTGAAAACCAAAAGGGTAGGTTTGGGGAAGGTTTGATACAGAACTGATTGCACCCTGTGACTTCCAGTGAGACTGGTAACAAAGTAATTAGACCACTTTTTTCACCTCAGGCAGACTGAGCAACATTCCCTTTCAGCCCAGCTTCATTCTTCACTTTGCCAAATACATAGGTGGAATCGACCAATAGTCTTCACCATCCTCAAATACATAATTCTAGTTTCCTTATTTACACTTGAAAAACTGTCAAACTCCTTATACCCTGAGCACAGCCCATCAAATGACCAGGCGTCTATTCTGGGGATATGGTTTTACAATGCAGTTAATTCTGACTTAGTAATGTGTCCAAAGGAGTAGACCTGCTTCTTCCTTTGGGCTACAGTTTGTGCTTGTCTGCTGTAACAGCAAGCAGTTTGAAGAAGTTAAATCTATAAAAGTCTAACCTTTCCCAAAAAGTATTCATTCCAGAATAATTTTTCTGAACCAGTTTACAGGGCATAGGTCACTGTCAGTTCCTGAAACAGGATGATAAAATATGTGGGGGGAGGCTACAGCCACCTCTTTCACCACAGGTAGCTATTAGATCGGTGTAGATGCGCTGTAAAAACTTACTGTTTGTAGGTGTAGTTACTGTTGCTTCTGAGAAATAAGGTGGTGGTCTTTGAATTGCTTGAATTTGGATAGTTTTAGTGAATTTGTTATGAATATTTTAATAGAGGTTGTTATCACTTGTTGAAACTTCAAAAAAAAGAAAATCTAACAGCATTGTTTCTGTGGAGTTTGAATTTTTTTTTACTACTTAATCTAATCCAATTTATTTTGAAAGTAGATACTCAAATTTTCACTTCTATCCTACAGGCAGTTTCAATAAACTTCTTCTTATCTGTCTCTCAATAGTGGACCTGTACTGTCATTGGCGATTAGTTCCAATGGGGAACAGTGTTTCAGCGGTGGTATTGATGCAACCATTCAGTGGTGGAACATGCCTAGCCCTAATGTGGATCCATATGATACCTATGGTAAGTACATTTTAAAAGATAACCTATAAGTGTTGTTTTCAACATTAATTTTCTGAGCTATTTGTGCTTTCTTTTTTCTAGAGCTTTTGTGAAATGTAACTGCCACTTATCAAACAAATGTTTCAACATTTTTTTCTGTGGGAAACACTGTTTATTCCCCCTTGCATTGTTTATGTAGTTTTTGTAGAACTGTAATAGGAAGACTGGCAATTTCTGAGGTTTAAACAGTAAAGAAAAAAATCATAACTTTATTTTTTTTAAGAAACAGGCTTACTGCGTTGAACCAAAATTCCAAATTTTTGAGTGATTATTTATTTCTTCTGATAGGACTCAGAAAACTAAGATAAGTGTACTCAAATTCTGTATCTCGTGTTTCTAACTTGCATCTCAGTTCCCATAGCCAATGTTTCTAAAATTAAAAAACTGGTAACTGCTTGGAAAACTGTGCATCTCTCTCCTACCATTGATGGTCATAAGCATTTTGTGTTTAATTTAATTCTAAGGCTGCAGTTCCATTGTTCAGTGATGTTTGAATGGGACAGAGTCAAGAATTCTTCCTCTTTCCCTCGTGTCAGTGCAATGAGTGAGCTAATGCAACACTCGGGTTGCATAATCTGTGTCAGTGAGATGGAGAGGGATGGGAAGCAGTGATGTCTTGCACTGCATTGGGAAGACTGCTACACCCTATCCTTTAAACCAATATATAGCTCAAATTGTGCCTCTGTTAAAAATGTGTTCAGTATAGTCTAATCACTAAAAGCAGTCTAATTTATTCATGTATATAGTATTGTTGGTACAATTTTCATGGGCCTGAGAACTGTCTCTACTCAAGTCACAAATTTCTTTTTGAGAGAGAGAGATCTAGTAGGATGGCTTTCCTCCCAAAAGCTTGTTAGTGTTTTGGGTTGCAAGGACAACTTGTTTCTAATGTTCTGCAAAACTAAATTTTAGTGATTTATCTGCCTTTATTCCTTTCAATTTATCTTTTTCTCACACTTCTCTACACAGTCTGGTAAAGAATAGATTAAAAACTCCTCTATAATAAAACAAATATAAAATATCAGGGAGAAGAAATTAAGAATGCGTCTTCCTGATCCACAATGGAAATAATCTTGGTTCAATTATTAGGATGATTGGGATTTTTAGAGCGTGCCTCTGTGTCAGCAGAGTCCACTGGGTAAAACCAGCATTAAGCATCAGTGTTTAAGTGGAAAGCCAATTTTTTGGGGTGGTTTTGCACCTTGTATAGAGGAAGGACTGTGCCCAAGCACCTTTAACATGGTCAGTTTGGAGGGAAGAAGCAAGTGCCTCAGAAAGGAGGTGGTGACAAGCATGTATCATTCTGGAAAAAGGAAAACGGTAGTTTTTTGGTTGTTTTGTTGGGGTTTTGCCGGGGTTTTTTGGGGTTTTTTTTTTTTGGTTGGTCATTTTGGTTTGAAGGTATTTTTTTGTTTGTTGTTTCTTTTGGCTGTTTGAAGAAAGATGGCAGTGGCTGTGCAAAATTATCTATATGTGTAAAATTCTATCTGTTGCTTAGATAGGAAGTGCTGGGGACATAGGACAGTTTTCTGTGGAATTTACTTGTAGTAATTTTACAAGTACTTTTACAAGAAATACTTATTTAATGGGGTTTTTTTTCATTAAAAACGTTTCATTTCTAAACTTCTGGGTGTTTTTTTTTTTTCAGAGCCAAACGTTCTAGCTGGCACATTAATTGCTCACACAGATGCAGTCTGGGGTCTTGCTTACAGCGGTGTAAAGAATCACTTACTATCTTGTTCAGCAGATGGCACTATTAGATTATGGAACCCACCAGAAAAAATGCCCTGTATTTGCACTTACAATGGAGAGAAAGGTAAATTTTTGCAGTGCTTTTGAAAGTCTGTTATGAGGCAGCTGATGATGTGTCTGGGCTCATTATCTCCATTTCTCAAAACTAAAGGACTAAAGGGAAAAGATCTTTTAATAAAGTAATTTTGATGCTCTAACGTTACTTAAAAGAAGAGAGCAAATTTCTTCTTTGAAGAATGAGTATAAACCAAACTGCTTAAACTGTCAAGAATTTTCAAAATGTTTGATTCTTTCTAAAGACGTTTTCCCGTCTTTCTAGAGCATGGAATACCTACATCAGTTGACTTTATAGGTTGTGACCCTGCTCATATGGTAGCATCTTTTAATACTGGCAGCACAGTCATCTATGATTTAGAAACATCCCAGTCAGTGGTAATGCTTTCATCACAATTAGAATCCGGTAAGTAAAGCTCTTTTGTATTAAGTATTCATCATGGATGAGGTACTTTGATATAAGTTTTATTATATGATAAAGCAAATGAAAAACTTTTGCTTCTCTGCTGCATCATGCAATTTAAAAGTTGGTTAGATGAACAGGCATGGTGGAAAAGGTCGTGGATTAGCGAGATTTGAAAGCAGTCAGAGATAATGAAAGCAACAGTTTTTGTTCTGTAAGCTAAAGTTTCTCAAGATTCCGTTGTCTGAATCGCATATTAAAACACTGTTTTCATTATATAGCCTTGACATGGAAGATACTGAGATAAGTAAATAACTGAATTAAGGAGAGTATTAGTTCAGTGCAGAGTTCTGCACAGCTTGCGATTAAACATTGTCTCCTGTGCAACTTTTCATTATTGAAATTCAGTTGCTACAAATGAGCTACTACAAAGATGTAGCCCTTTAAGAACTGTACTGATGAAAATGTAGACAGAGGAGCCTTTAACTTATGGAAGTGTTCCGTAAAGAAAACCTCCAGTTTCTGGTCATTCCTTTCTATGAAACGAGGTCTAAAAGAATAATGCAGGCTGAGAATTTGCTTCTCCCCTCCAAGTAGTCTAGTTTAATTAGTGATTATAATTAAAATATTAAGTAAGTTATATAAAGACTTAACACAGGTTACAAATATTCTAGGCAGAGTGCACAAAAACTGGCATTGACAGTGAGAAAGAACATCACAAACTGGAAAAATACCCTTCCTAGTTTGGAGAGAGAATCTTAAATGGAATCAACAAAAATTAAGCACAGAAATGAATGGAACAAGCCTTAAATCACTGGCATAAGAAAGTGTTTCTTTAAAGAGTATACTAAAAACTTCTAGAGAGATCTAAACCATTCATTGTTTCTTTAAGTTGAAATAAGACATGGATATAGCCAACCTAAGTTGGTTGTCTTTGGTTATTTGGATTCCGTGGGGTTTTTTTCAAGCTAAATCTTTTTTGGTGTGGAGATGTAAGAAGTGTGTGCTAAACATATATTATGGATGCCACAGTTTGTTTCTATGTGACTAGTGCTACCCTGCAGTACTTGCTTGGTTTGTTTGCTATCTCTCTCAAGAATCTTTCTTGTGTATAAACCACATGTACAGCTTTAAAGTACATTGGCTAGAGCCTACCTGGCATAGCCCCATCCTGTAAAGTAAGAAGCAGTTATTTATTTCTTAGGAGATTCATTGATGCTTTTCCTAAAATGTGATTTATGTAATACTAGTTAACATAGTAAGCTAAAGCGTAATGCTAAAATATTCTTGGTTTAACTTTAACCCTTTCTTTAAGGAAAGTTTATATTTTTATTTTCAGGTGTACAATCAAATAATCATATTAACAAGGTAGTAAGTCATCCCACACTTCCTGTAACTATTACAGCACATGAAGATAGACACATCAAATTTTTTGACAACAAAACGGGTAAGGATAGAAAGAACCTGATTTGTATGTATAAATATGTTTTAAGTAAATCTGGATGGACATTGTGAGAATCCATTTGTAGAAGACATACTAGTGATGCAGTTTTACACAAAAGAGAACTTAACAGTATTTGTAAGATAAAACCTCTTTGGTACCTTTTCTATGAAACAGTGACATCAGTTTTAGGCAGAGGTGGTTGTGAGGGACAGGAAAGTCCTCTGACGCTGTCACTTTTCTAATTTATAGAATGTCTGCCATTTTTTTCCTGTTTTCATCATTTGCATTATTTTAACTCAAAGCATGTATCAGTTGTGTTTTTCAACTCTTAGTAGTAAAGAACATTGCTAAGTATCTATAAGGGCAAGAAATAACAGATTAATTGTAATAATGGAATCCCATGTTATACTTAATTTGCTGATTAAGTTTATAAAACAAGAAAGAGTCTGGAAAAACAGAGAAGGAAGTTTATTGGGGAAATCTGCACAGTCTGTCAAGACAAAAAAAGTTGGAATAACTGTAAAAATTAACATAAACTTCCTGTTCATCAAATTATCAGTCACTTCCTTCATTTTATTCTAGGAAAGTTGGAAGGGAAAAAAAAAAAACAGCATTACTTTAAGTAAGCACATGTGCCAACCCCCTGTTTTAAGCAGGTTTGATTTAAGTTGAATGGGAGATGGTGTTCTTAAGTGGTTTTTGTTTCTAAATGGGGAAAAAAAAATTAGACTCTTTTGTTTTCCTCCTCTTCTCACTTTCCATTAACACATGTATTAGAATTGTGGTCATTAAATGTATTGCAATGATTGTCCTGAAATGCACATTTATTACTGAAAAGAAACAAAGATGTAGAATAAGGAAAAAAAGTCTTGAACAAATAATGGGGTCAAAGGCAGGAAATACAAGGTAGAAGTGCATGGTAATTTTGTGATATAAAAGATTACCTGGTTCTGGAGACATCAGCAACTTGGAGGGATAACCCGTACTTCAACGTAATATGAATCATCTGGACAGGGGACAGTATGTTGACAGTTTACTGACATTTGTTAATTCAGGGTATTAAAGATGAAGGCTGACAAGGCAGAACTGGAGATCTTAATAGACTTAAGAGCAGGTGAATTAAATTCCATGTGGATAAAAGTGAAATGGTGCATGTAAGGAAAAAAACTTTAGATTATAGAATAATCACTGGGCTGGCTTCTCTTTCTCAAAGTAAAACTTCAGAGTTACAAGAAGAGGTTGGATGGATATGTCAGTTCATTGCTTAGCAATCAGAACAGCAAAATGAATGTTAGGAGAAAGGAATAAACAACAAAAAGGATCATTGTTAATACTTTTGTAAGAATTCTTGGTGTATCCATATACGTATTTTGTGTTACTCCAGTCTCCCTTATCTCAAAAGGGATGCAGCCAGATTAAAATATTTCAGGGAATGGTTACAATTATCATCACAGATCTTCAGTAGCTTTTAGCTTCTTCAGGAAGCATTTTAGAAACTAAATAGGATGAGATTGTTCAGGAAGGCAGACAACTGGCAAATATGATAGACTTTCTTCATGTTAGACATGGTGTTAGAGATTTATTTGCTCTCTCTTCCAATACATGAACTAAGGTTCAGTTGATAACCCCCAACAGGTGACAGGTTCAAAACAGAAAGGTGGTTGTTTTTATGTGTAGTTAAGCATTTTGTAACTACTTCCAAAAAGCATCATGACATGCTGAAAGATGTTAAGAGTCCAGGAATGGAGGTCACTGAAAAGAAATGCATTAAGAGTAGTTGAATGGAGAGTTAACACCTCTGCTTTGTGACATAACTGAACAGTTAAATTATTAGAAGCTGGAGAGTATTCTGGGCAAGTATTACTTATAGCTGACTTGTTATTTTCTTCCCTGGTTCATCATCAATTGCCTCTCTCCAAGCAATGACAGAGATAGAGTATGACTCTATCATGTTGGTATGACTCTTGTCAGTCTCTTTCTACGAAGTTTCGTCCACATGTTGTCTGACTGGGGCAGACATTATGATGTTTAAGGACTAAAACTTTAGCTTCTCACCCAGTCATTTTAGGATTGTTCTTCACTGTCATTGCTATCAGTAAAGGTGCCAGATGGATAAAAAGAGTGCTTATATTGGGAATGCCTTTTTGAGAGTTTTGTCATTTGTCCATATGCTTATACAAGAGTCTTCAGTTGAATCTTAATAATTTCTAATAAAATTGTATCATTTGGATATTATTGGAATCTAAAGCATGTTATTCTATATTGCATTTAATGGGAATGTTATTTTTAAAAGAAGCATTACTTCACAGGAAACTCACTGTTTATTTTGGTTTTAGGTAAAATGATCCATTCTATGGTTGCTCACTTGGATGCTGTCACAAGTCTAGCTGTAGATCCTAATGGAATCTATTTAATGTCTGGAAGTAAGGATTTTTTCATCTTCTGTGTGCTCTATAAATTTTGTATTTTTGACGCACTCAAGTGTCTGACAAATCTAACTTTTTTTTTTTTCCTAAACAGGCCATGATTGTTCCATTAGGTTATGGAATTTGGACAGCAAGACATGTGTGCAAGAAATAACAGCTCATAGGAAAAAGCTGGATGAATCAATTTACGATGTAGCATTTCATCCGTCAAAAGCATATATTGCCAGTGCAGGAGCTGATGCCCTTGCCAAAGTATTTGTGTGACATAGCAGAACAAACCTGCATCATAACAGCAGGTCTGTTTGGACAAAAAAGAGGGAATGCATCACTGCCATCAAAGATAAGGTTACCAATAAGACACTACATCTGATCTGCCTGGGTGAAGGCTCTTATATGGGGCAGGTATAAGTTGGTGAAAAGTCACCACATCTTCAACAATGTCAGGCTCATTCATTTAACTGTAATTACTGTATTTGGGGAGGGTGGGGAGAAGTACAAAAAAGACAACCAGTATTTGTAGCCTTGACTGGATTGAACTGAGCGTATGTCTGTTCTTTAGGTGTCTTTAAGCAAACGTGGAGTCTGATCTTACAAAAGACTTTTATTTTGGACTCTGTGTGCTGCCTTAGGGTTAGGAATGTGGTGCTCTTGTGGGGGGAAGTGAGCTCCAAGAGTAGCTTTCTTTTCATCTCTTAGTAATCTTCTGTTTATCAGTTAAATGCCACAGATTTCCCTTTTAAACTTTTATTTTGCTTTAAAAAAAAAAAAAAGGAAATTTAACTTAAAATATTTTAGCATTAGTTGCACAAAATGTTTGGATAAAATTCTAGTTTTTATAAGTCTTTTTATATATTTAGCCTGTCACAACAGTGCTCAAGATTGTATTGATAATGTTTTTCTGCATTATAGAACCCTAAAACACAGAGATCTCACTGACCCGCTGCTGTGTAACCACACTCTTCCCTTCTTTTGCCTAATACAGCTCAGCTAAGTCCTTGCATAAGGATGCTAATTCATCATCATCGCATAACTGTCTTCATAAATAAAGGACTGTAAAATGTGTTCAAATGAAACACAGAGGGGTTAACACCCACAAATGAACTCTTTAAAAAAAAAAAAAAATTAATCTTGGCATCCTATCACTATGTGATATTTTGTACATCTTACTGTATTTACGAGTTTATTTATCAAGGATTACCCATCTTGCTAATGGCCTATTGTTATTTATTTCACTTTTTGTTGGTCTTTATATCCTTTTATGTAGTGTGTTAAAGGGCCCTGTGTATCTATTATGGCACTCTTTGAACCGTCTAAAATAGATAAAAAAATGGGACGTCTCATAATTCTAAGGTTGCAAACCAAGAAATTCTTTTTCTTCTGGTTAAATACCCGGAGTGGAGTTGATTCCAAAAAACAATCTTATTTCAGAACTTTTAGAGTGAAAATTATTTTTATTTGTGTTTCAAATAGAATACAAAAGTAGTTGATTCAAGATTCATAAATCTGCTGTGTTTTGACTAGTTATTCCCTGCTTTTATTTTATTTTCAGATGTGCTTCAGTTTATGGTGTAACTAAAGATTTTGTTTGTGTAATGCATGATTAATACAATAAAGTATTTTTTCTAGTCTTCCACAAAACTTTTCTGATCAGTTTGCGAGTTTTGATGAGTTTTGTAAGGTTTCTGTTTTACAAACTATGAATCAGCAAATTTTTAAGATTGTACCACATAGCAAAAGTACAGCTGTTGAAAAATAATGTATATAAAATGCATATAATAAATATTAAATGGTGTACCTGTATGTTACTGTTGCCTACATTATTTTGTGTTGCACAGTTTGAAAGTGTCATTCTACAAATTACTAAATTAGGTCTAAATTTTAGCAAAATGACCATTTGTTTATTATGCTTATAAGCTGCTTTGCTTTTGGAAAATTGTAATAGTTGTCTGGATGTCAACAAACTGTTCAGTTTCAAGCAGCAGCACCAACATATAAGAACATGTTTCCACAATATTTTTTAAAGTTATTTACAGGAACAAATTGAAAATTGCTAGTGTATTCTTAAAGCCTTTATAAGATGATAATCACAGTGTTTGTCACTGTCTCTGTATATGAAGTGATTCTCAAGTGCTTTAGGAGCCAGAAAAATACGCAGCTTTTATTTCAAACTGCCACTGAATCATTGTGTTGAATTAAAAAAAAAAAAAAAAAATCCATTTCTAAATGCTTAAAATTTGCACCATATGTCAAATGTTATCTATTAACCTTTGTCCATTTTTTTCCAAGTCCTCCAATAAAGATGATGTGCAGAGGGGCAGTCTTTTTGCAAAAGGCTAAGCTGCAGGTCAACATCAAGCTGCTCTGTCTTGAGTCACTTTGCTGAAAGTTTCAGCAGAAACAGAATACCACAATATGAATCTAGTTTTTCATGTAAAAGTAGTTTATTTAGGTATAAATTACCTTAAGCTGGAACATGTTCCTATAAATGGTTGCAACTGTGTTGTTCCATGTAAGTTTCCAGTTTTGCAGTGAGAATGTATCTCATGCCATCTCATGTCAAGCAAATAGTCTTTTATTTAAAAAAAAAAAAAAAAAAAAAGGTGCTCACAGTAGTCAGAATACTGCAGTTATATTCTAAAATTTAATTTTGGTTTAGTAATACTGTAACATTTCAAACAATGTAACATTAAATTATAATTGTATAGAAATTGGAAAATTCTGTCCTTTATCATGAAGATTGAGGTGAGGCCTTTCAGTAACTGCTTGTAGGACACTAAGACTTTACTTTCGAAAGTAACGTTCAGCTGATTTGCACTTTTTATTCCTTCCAGTCTAAAGCATTCAACTAATCAACAGACAAGAGAGTATTTGAAATTTATTGAAAGTAATTTCATAATTGCCTTTTCTGAAGCCAAACATTGTTTCTGGCAGCTTTTCCAGACTGCTGCATTTTAATGCTTAAATGAAATGTGATTGTTTAATAAACATTGCCATGCATAACATTTACTTTTTTTTTTTCTGAATTGTATTAAAATTGAAATGGTAAAACCAAAAATATTTGCTTATTTTCCTTAATTGAAATCTTAACAGTTATTTTAGTTCACTAATGCATAGTGGATCAAATGCCGTAGTGAGGCTTCATTTATTGAATACTGACAATCTCTAATACAGTTTTAGTTTACTTATTGTAGGGTGTAACATGCTTAAACATTTATTTGTTTTTTGGTTTTTTCAATAGAACAGAAGAGCTGTAGTGCTGGTGATAGGGGAAAAAATGATAGTGCTAAAATGTTTTGATTTAGCAAAAAACACCTCATGAAGGGACTGATTTACTTTTTTTTTTGGGGGGGGGTAAGTAAAGCCACAAGGACTTGTACTCAGAACTTGAATAGAAAAATATCTAAATGTGTTTAATAATACCTTTATCACTTTGGGTAAGATTGATGTCAACAGACTTACTCCCCATCTTGCTTTTTATTGCAGGAACTGTTTTAAGCAGATGAATGGTGACTGTAGTCCAGCATCTTGTCTCCATAAATGTCAAATACATCTGAAAAAGGGTGTAACAAGCCCTGATCGAGACCCTTCCCTAATTTAGAAATCCTAGGGAATTGTTTCTTTGCCAGAAAATAATTGGTAGATTGTCCTTGTGCAAAAACTCTGTGTGCTTCATGATCCATTATCAGAGGCTATCCATTTGTCCTATTCCACGTTAATTGATTTACTTCAAAACTGATGGCTCTCCCAGTCCTGGCATACTCTCAGTATTATGTGCTTCATAAGCTTCCTGGTCCCACAGTGGTGACTACTATTCCTTCTAGCTATTGTGTCACATAGCAAGTGTCACAAACAAATGCATCCCAGTTAAGCAACTGGTATTTCTGCAGGGAGGCTAAACACACAGATAATGTGGTCCAAATAAATCCTTCTGGGAAAAAAAGTGTAGGTTTTGTGTAGTTGGTTGTTGTTGTGGTGTTTTTGTTTGTTTGGGGGTTTTGTTTGTTTGGTTTGGTTTGTTTGTTTTAGTTTGGGTTTTTTTTGTGTTTTGTGTTTGGGGTTTTTTTCCTCCCAGATAAGGTACATGGTATGAAAACATCACTGACATTACCTTTTAGTTGTGTGTGGTTTCATTCCTCTGTGTGTGTGTGTGTGTATATACACATGTAATTATGTTCTTTTTTTTAAATAACTTTATAGAAGAAAATAATTAACAAACAGAAGGCTACAGAATTGTTTAAAGGCTCAATCTGAAGTGAGCATGAGTGAAGGTTTAAGTTCCTTATTTAATACTTGCTCTGCTGATCCTTGGAGAATACACATCCTTGAGTCCTATGCAGACTAAATAGTTTATATTAATAGATTTTTAAAAATTAATAGTTCAAGCTACAAAAAAAAAAGTCATAAAAATGCATTGCTTTCTTTTGTGATTTTAACATAGAACCAAGCTTTGACTGACTTGATGATGGAAACTAGCATGCTTTCTTTTTAGTCCTCCCTCTTACCTTTATAACTTAATGGCCCCCCCAAGATAAGTCTGACAGTGCATGTATAGTAACAAAATTACTTTTTTTAATATTCACAGAATTTGAGGAAGTTAACTTTGAGACCCCTAGTAATGAAAAGGAGGCAATGTGAAGTAGCTTAAGTTGTAAGGCTCGTTTACAACAATCACTGAACCGCTGATTTCAGTGCTGCACAAGTCTCTGCTGAAGACAGTAAACTAGAGGTTGTTGTGTACTTTAACAGTAACCTGTGGTTTAGTTTATTTAGATGCACATCAAACTGAAGACATGTCAGTGAGGCCTGGGTTTTGGTGGTTTGCTTTGCTTTGCTTTGGTTTTTTGGTGTGTGTGATCTAGAACCTTAATAGGAGATATTTAATTTTCTCGTTACTAATTCCCCATACATCTTGAATTTGGTGTTAATAATACTTCCTCCTGGAAGATTATGTCCAGTGTTCCAGCTGATTTGGTCTATTTTTCCTGAAGGAGAAAAGCGGGGGGGGGAAGCCCTTAGCCATCCTAGCACACAAGCAGCGTCCAGGTGCAGTGCTATGGCATTTAATCCAGCAGTGGAAGAATTCTGGCTTTGTATGTGGTGCTACAACCTGTCAGAGTAACGCTAAATTTCTAGCATGCTGTCTTACCTGGAGGAGAGAGAAGAACCAACTGCTACAAGCATATGGCTCCACTTTATGTTCTCCACTGGGAAACTAAGCTGTTGATGGTTGTTAGCTGTTGACCTCTAACAAACAGCAAGTAGCGACCTTAACCATTTAATATCTTCATAAGCAAACAGCATACACTGTTCTCTTCAGTTACATGGAGAATATCTATAGTGTTCTGTTACGTAAATCTTACCAATGCTGTGAGACTTTTGATTTCAAGTTCATTGACATTAATGGATTTATTACAGAATTTAAAACTTTCTAAACTAAAAGATCAGTGATGTGTATGCATATATTGGTAAAACAGTCTACATGGAGGAATTTAGTAGTGATCTTGTACAAGCTTTGTGTGTTAAAAGCTACCTCATTTAAACAGTATTATTAGGAGTGTATTTCTTTTGCTGTAGTTCAAAAGTGTTGATATTGCCCCATTCTTTACAAATGGTGTTAATCCTTTGAAAAGTGATAGTCTTTCAAAAAAAAAAAAAACCAACCCAAAAACCTAGCTTAATTATTATGTGTCTTGTAGAATTGTTCATTTCTATCACAAAAGGTAAGGGGTGAGGTTTATAGTCTCTGAAGGTGAAACACTCCATTCTACTTCAGAGAGTACTGTGTACCGTAGAATAAATATTTCACATGGTGATCACAAGGTATTTGCTTTTGGGATGCCTTTGACTTGGATGTATTGGAGATCCCCTTAGCTTAAAAGGAGAATACCCCAATAAGAGCGTGATTTGCAGCTCTATCCTCCACTTCCTTTTCTGACCAAAAATAAATAGTATTGGCTATGTGACCAATTATTTCTAAGCGATTTTCAGTGTAACTTGAAGCTTTTTTGCAGATGGACATTTTTGATGATATAAAGATTTTTAACTCCATGCAGTCTTAAGCATTTGTTAGTGCTAGCTGACCTGATAACTTCCTTCTCCCATCTACTTTTTTTTGTCTCAACCTTCAGCTTTTCCAGAAAGCTCCAGAGACTCTGAGCAACCTGTAGGAGGAAAGAGTTAGGTTATGAATCCATGTGTGATTTACAGAAATATGTGTCTGTTTGAACTCAGTAGAGTTGGGAGGATGACTTTTTAAGGTCAGTGCACAGAGGCTTGTAGGCCACCTGCTGTGGGTGGGGCAGAACTGATTGGGCTCACCTGGTGGTGCCAGCTGGAGGAAGCAGTAATGGCTGCTCTGCACGGGGAGAGAGCCACACCGCAGGAGCTGGCCAGCGAGCTGTGAGTAGGCAGAGTGGGAGAGGCGCCGGCAGACATTTTGGTGTCAGTGGAGGGGGAGAGCTGCTCACGTTGTCCACTTGGTCACGTACCCCTGAGGTGTTTCCTGAGGCTTTTCCCTTGCCTCCGCCTGCGGCTTGACTTACTCTGTGGCTGTTAGGAGCTGTTGCTTCTCTGGCCACCAGCCTTGGGTGGTCCTGGTGAGTCTGGATGCTGTGCAGGGGGAGAAATGGGTTACATCTGAGCACTTCCCAGACTGAGCCTGAGAACTGCCTGGTTTTTGCTCATGAACAGCAGCTGGCCAAGGGGACGTGTTTCTCCCTCAGGAAAGGCTGGTGGGCCAAGGGCGTCATATGGTATTGGTGACTGGCCTTGTTGGCTTTAAGTAGATGATTTTTTTTTTTCCTATTGCTTCACGTCTTTCCTCTTCAGTTGCTCTTTAGTACCTTGAAATGTGTGGATTTCTTGTTGTTTTTAATTAATATGTGGGGGTTTTGCTTCCAAAGAGAAAGATTTTCTGAGGAAAAAGCTCTGATTAGGGGCATCTTGCATCTAAGCTCTTGTCAGACTTATTCAGTGGGAATAAAATGTTCCTGCTTCATGCAGACATATTGTCTTCCTTCCCTGAAATCTCAGAATAGCCGGGAGAAAAAAAAAATACAAATGCAAACCGTTCAGCTCTCTTGATTAAAATATGCTGTGTGCAGCAGGCAGGGAGGAAGCGTGTGGGGCTGTTGCTGCTGCCCCTTGCACAGGCTGACTGCCATGGCTCAGCTGGTGACAATTACTGGGCCTCTGGGCGAAGCAATGGTTGGCAGCTGGGAATGCCGATGTCAGAAGCTCAAAAGTAGAAGCTCTTGCAAGGTCCTGCAGACACTCTGCATGCAGTGGCAATATGTTGAAGTTTGTTGTGTGTCTGTTTTATGTGCCTGCTGCTTTTGGTGGAGTACTCATCAGCCACAGGTTTCCCTTGGATTGCCTTACTTGAAGTTTTTCTGTGTTACTTAGGAATACCGTTGCATCTTAATGACAGCAAATCTTTTTAAAATGCCTTTCAGTACGACTTCATTATTAGGGTAGTTGTTAGCAAAACAAGCTGTTTACAAAACAGAATTTCTAGAGTCTACAAGAAAGCTGGGGAGGGGTTGTTTACAAGGGCACGCAGTGATAGGACGAGGGTCAATGGTTTTAAACAAGAGAAGGCTAGATTTAGATTGGACATTAGGAAGAAATTCTTCACTATGAGGGTGGTGGAGCACTGGAACAGGTTGCCCAGGGAGGTGGTGGAGGTCCCATGCCTGGAGACATTCGAGGTGGGGCTTGATATGCTCTGAGCAACCTGATCTAGTTGAGGGTGTCCCTGCTCTCAGCAGGGGGATTGGACTAGACCTTTAGAGGTCCCTTCCAACCCAGTGCATTCTATGACTCTATTCTATGATTTTTGCTTCCTGAATTAGTGCTTTGACTCTCTTGCCCTTGATAACTCGGATGACTGATTCTTTCAGTCTTAGTAACTGTAGTTTTCTATTAAAATTATTTAGCTACCAGTTGCTGTGCAGAATAATTTCTTAGAGACTGGAAATATTTTCTCCAGTTTGAGCAATCTAATACCTGACAGTTTCCATGGTGCATATGCATTAGGCTCTGTCAGAAACTTTTTTTTTTTGGCAGATATTTGGGCTTACAGAGGCAACTGGTTGTGGCCACTTTCTTAATTGTGTATGTGAGTCTAGTCTCTGTTTAGATGTGAGCAAATGAGAGACCACTGGGGAGTAAAGTCCTTGTTGATATATTCACTACCAGCGCTGTGCCAAACAGTTCTATTTTGTTTCTAAACTGGCTTCTAGACCTCACCATAATTGGTTCAACAGGAAAAGGTTGTGTTGGTTTAGAATATTTAGATGGGAGAAAGCTGTTGTTGCCCCATCTTCCTTTTCTGATCAAGTAATATATTATTAAAATACCCAAGGGTGTCAGAGAATTCCAGAAACTACGTAATTGTGAATTTGGTTTTGATTTTTAAAAGACTATTTTAATGGTATAGTTTGTTGGATTTGAAACTTAAGATACTGAAGTAATGCAAAGTTAGTAGGTATTTTTTGTTTTCCTAAACCTTGCCAGCTGTTTTCTCAGTCTTTTGACTCATTGTTGTCTTTAACTTGTATTCTTTGGCAGAGAATTGTTTATCATGCTTGTAATGTGATCACATACATCAGGACAGAAAAATAGTTCTAATCCCTTTGCTTACATTCTACTGTACTGTGATTGCTCTTCAGTAGTAAAGGCTTTATCTGACCTCAGTGAAGGATGGAAAACTTTAGTTAGTATTTTCTAGCAAAACCGGCTCTGAAGGATTCTCTTGCCTGTGTCTTAGGAACTGGTCCAGTACGAAGTTCAGCTGTAGGTTCATTTATACCCTGAGGCTGAGGGTATATTCAAACCGACAGTGCCTGGCTCCCAGGAGAGTGCCCTCAGCATGAGGTTAGCCTGTTTGGCAGCCAGGAAGCGGCTCCTTTAGGCTGTAGTAAGCAAAGTGGCCAAAGCAGTGCTGTTTCCCTTAGTTATTGTGGCATGGCTTGAGTTCAACTGACCCTGTTTACAGACAGCTGCTTTCCTTGTGGAACATAAAGGAAAATGGTTAAGGACAGAGGGTTCATTTATATGTAGACACAGATGAATGTAAATAAATTTTAGAGTAAGGAAATAATAAATACCCTTCAGGTAATGAAAGTGGCTTATGATTAAGGATACTTCACTAATCAAACTTGATAGTTTGAAAGGAAAGGCAATTTTGATCCTAATAAGATTAAATTTAAGGTGGGCATTTGCTTCAAAGCAGAGATTAAGACCTGGGATTTAGTCGACAGCAATGTTTCAGGACCTATTCTTCCTTCAGCTGAAGCCAGAGGCAAAATTCCTGGTGAAGCCAAAGAAGGAAAAGGAATGTGTGGTCCAGTTGAGATATAGGCAGAGAGAGAGAGAGAACGAGAAAGCTGCTCATACTTAAATTATCAACTGTTCAGTGGAAGTTTCCATATATTTGGTGTCTATATTTGCATGACAGTGGATCACAAGCTATTCAAACACATTCTGCTTCAGTTTCTGAAGAAAACTATTTATGTTTACTGTCCCAGCTTCAAACCAAACCCAGTCAGTAAGATTTTTTTTTTTAATTGATTTTATTAGACTATGCATCTAAGCCTCCAGTTTTCCAGGTGGTTTCTTTAAAATACAAGTTGATCTTCATTGACAATGTGCTCAGACCTTCTGCAACACTTGCATGAAACGGAGAAATTTTCTGTGATTTTTGTGGTTTTTGATGCTTTCTAGAGCCAACATACCCCTCAGCATAATGAAAGGAAGAAAAGTGCTGACAGAACTGGTGGAGCTAGGCAGTGATATTGATAGTTGCTCCACTAGAAATATGGCTGGAAAGCAAGGCATAAGTTGTCACTGCCTCTCAGAACAGGGGAGATGAAAATCTAATATTTGTATGGGGCCATATCTGGTAGAAGAGAAGACTTATGTGACAATGCTAATATGAAATGCAAATGTAAGTAATTAAGAACATTTATGGGATAAACTACTGTTCTAATGAAACGATGCTACTTCATATATACCAGAAAACCACTCCTGTTCTTCCTCCTCTCTTCTCTCAAAATACATTGGCTTTTGATGCAAACATGTTTTTGGCTGCTACTCTAAAGCTCTTCTTTATTGGTATTGATTCTGAAAGGCAAGCAAATACTTCAGAAATTATTATTTTCTCTTATGAATGTTAGGATGGTCTTACTTTTGGATCTTTTTTGTTCCCTGCTGGTTCAGTATGAATAGTTTCACAAGCAGTAATGAAGGTCAGCTTTTGAGACCTGTTCTTCTTGCACTCTGCTCGAGGTTGTCATGTAAAAGCCTTATGCTACAAAGTTGCAGGTCTGGCAGTAGGAAGACTCTGCATTTTACAGACCTTCAGTTCTGGACTGTATACCTACTTGTATATGGCATTTGTCAGACTTGTAAGTGTATAACTAGAAAGAGTTATGCTATCAAAAGATATATATAGAGACTAGGTGATTCATTGTCAGAGAAGATCTAAATGCCAAAGATTTGAGTGATGTGTAAAATTTGAGGTGCCTTGGAAGCAGAACAGGAGACCCCGGCCTGAATTTCCTCCCAGGACTGAGAAAGGCACATTGCCACTGACAGAGGAAATTGTGTGCTGCTTTCACTTACAGAATAGCCTTTGAGTAAAGAATTCACCCATGAAATCTAAGAAACAGATTTGGTGATTTCCTTGGTCTTCTGGCACTGAACAATTCCAGTGCTCAGGTGTATGTCTTAACCAACGCATGGTTGCAGCCCTTACTGAAAGTCATTCATGGTACAAAAAGGAAATGCAATTCATTTAGGACAACAAATTAATAGAACTTTGCACGTTGCTTTGGAAGCTCTGCTGGGGAGGATTAGTTTTGGACTGTGTTAACTACTCTGTAATGTAAAATTCAGAAACAGATCTTGGAGTTGCAGTAAGTACCTAAACCACTAAACTCAGAGTCTTCTACTCATTTCTGAGTGAAGGAATTTTTTTTAATATGCAGCAGTATGTCATGTATGACATACATGTATGTATGTTTGACAGTAAGGTTGCAAATCTGAGGCCCTCTGAGCCTTGTGAGTACTATTCAGGATTCACAAATGCTTGCTGACACACAAACTCTGTATATTTTAAGAGTATCTTTTGTACCTACTTCCTACCTCAGTGTAACCAGGCTGTATGAAGAGTGCAAGTAATGTGGCATCACTCTTCCAGTGAAACAGAAATATTTGGACATTTAACTCTGCAGGTTTCAGTGTCCCAGAGATCCAGACCTCCTTTTACCTCAACAGATGAATGACAGGAGCTGCCTCCTTTGCAATAGTAAAACAAAGTGTGAGGGAAAATGTGATTCTACTACCCGGCATCTCACTTATATTCAGAAGATTTAACTAGCATCATGCCTAGAATGAACAGTGACTAAAACTTTGATGTTGACTCCTTCAAATGAAAATATTTATGTAAATACTACCCTTGCTATTTGAGGTAGATTTAGGATTTTTTCCTTTGCAAATTGGGATTTAAGATACTACAGACAGTTAGGAAGCATCACATGCAACTTCCATTAGCCATACTACCCGAGGTTCATCATAAAAGACTTTTTTTATATTGCAGGATATTAAAACAGATAACAGCCCAAATTTTCCTGCAATATATAGTTCTATAAAAAGTTTATGAACTAAATGAACTCTTGCACAAAGTTGATATTGCATACAAATTTATACAGCAATAGTTGAATACTCTTTTCTATAAACACATAACAAAATTAATGATAACAATTAATAGAAAAATACAAGGCATCTTTGCCATTCATGTTTAGTATCATATATAGCCAGTCATAAGTTATTAAAAAATGCACAACAAAAGCCTGATGAATATAAATCCCTTCTGTGCCATTCCATAACTATGAATTTTACAATCAACAGAGAGGGTGGGGGTGGGGAGAGTGGATGAAAAAGGAAAACCCTAGATTGATAGGGAAGGTGCTGCTTTGTTTTCTACTGTGTAGTTTGCTTGCACAAATCTTGATTTTCTAAAGAATACTCAAATTGTATTATTCACACCAGGAATCCCAAATAACTTGGTGAATATTGCATCATTTTAACTACCTGCATATAGGTACAAATATCATCCTATTACTAGGTATGTAATCAAATTAAAGCCTTTTTTCATGAAAGTCTTTCATCTTCAGAGAACTGCGCACATCTTTAAACACATTTTTACTAGCATTAGAAAGCTGTTACTCTGTGAGCTACTGAATCCCACTTACATGTCTGCTTACTCTCTTCTAGCCATGTAATCTGATATAAATCAGTTGGGTTTCAAGGTCTGTAATACCTCTGGATTTATATGCTTTCAGTTCCCAGTGTGTGGTCTAATATAATTTCTTTGCCCAAGATTCCTGTGTCTGTCTAGCCAATAACAACTTTGTAAAATCAAGACAGTACAAGGAAAAAAGACAGATGGGGAAAAAAAATCCGATTATATAGCTATTAGGAGTATCACTGTTGACTTCAGTAGGTGTAGTATCAGCTTTAAATACCTTTCAAAATCTGTGCCAAAAGAACCGAACAACATCCATCCACAGAAATCTGTGGTTAGAAGTTAAATGTCTTTTATTGTAAACTTTGCCAACCAGATGGCAGTATCGTTCACAATAGCAAAACCTCAACTAGGAAAAAGAGACTGTTTAGCTACAATCTGTGATAATTTTTCTTAAACTGCCTGGCAATAATAGATGTTGCTCAGCTGAAACACTGACAGTACTTCAAGCTATCAGCAGAACTCCTTAAAAAGATATAGAATCTAACGTGCAAGCTACAGAAGGTTTATGGAAGATAGTACCATGTATTTAAAACTATATTATTTTAAACTCTTAAGAATTCTAGCAAGTGACAGCAAAAATACCAGAGCTGTATTATTTCCTCTGCTGATATCTGATAGCCTTAAGTGCATGATATGCGTAGCTTTAAACTTGGGGATACTATATATGTACCTAAAATAATAGCTCTTGACCAAATTCTGCATTCCCGTATTAAGTGTAACTTCTAACAAGCTCAGAAGAATCTTTGACTGACTACTGCAACAAAAAGTAGCCCTTCTTCCCTTGCATTATGATGGAATATGTAAGAAAAAAACATCTGTACTTTAGAGGGACCATTTCAGTTTCATGCTTTTAGTTTCAAAGTAGTAATATCCAGCAGCAGCTTTTTCTTTATTGCTTAGAGTCCAAAAAATCTTTACAGATGCCTCTAATAATATCAGGAACCATCTGCTCCAGTCCTGTGAACTCCCTAGTGAAGAAAGTATGAGATTCTCTTGGTTCAGAAGCCATGTCTTTCAGATCATCCAGAGGTGCCCAGGCAACACCAACAGAGAAGATTGTTATTCCTACAATAATTAAAAAAAAAATGAGTTAACACCATTTTGCCTATGGATACAAGAGAAACAGCAATTTCTACATCCGTGAATTGATCTGGATTGGAAAATCATGTTTTCAATACCTGCAGTCTGTCAAAGATGGTTAGATTTTGCCACTTAATATCAGGATTTAAGATTTGACTCAGTAAAAGTTCTGAAGAGGAAATAGGGGGTATCACGAGAGCTGGTGTCTTAGTTGTTTTTGTAGTGACACACATGAATGTAGCATTAAAATTACAGTCTTGGAACACAAGGAACACTGTGTAAAATTATTTTGAAAATAAATTTGGGTCTTTTGTGTGTGCTTAGTGCTCTCAAGCATTGTCAACCCAACAAGATTTTTGGCCAAAATCACTTATTTCCTTCCTAGAGATGATAGAGAGCAGGAAGTTGTGTTGTATTGGATGGCATCACTGATTGGGTCTTCACTTCTTGGCTCTTTATTTGTAGCCTACTACTTTCTCTGCTCTTTAGGGAAATAAAACTGGGTGTATGTTTTTCACAAAGCTGTCATCAGTTGAGTCTAGTCATACCTGGCTCCACAGCACTGGTGGTTTTGGGTTTGGTTTTTTTCATTCTAATATAAAACAGTTCCTTGGGGCTTACATTTTGCTGAATTTTGCTCACTGGGGCTATGCTTACAAACTTTTAAACACTTATGATACAGCAGAAACAGGATGGATTGACTTCCACTGCTTTTAAAGTTATTTCATTTACCTGCTTTTTGGGCAGCAGCAGCAGGTCCTCTAACGTCATCATAAGACTGACCATCAGTTAAAACAACAAGGAAATTTTTGTTAGGTCCATCTTTCATTGGCCCAAACACATTTCTGGTTGTAAAAGTGATGGCATCACCAGTAGCAGTGCCACCGCTCATGTAGTGAATGTTCCGGATAGCCGAGAGGACTTTTTCTTTTGTAGTGTAATCTGTAAAGCCAAACTCAGTACGCTGATCATAGGTGAACTGCACAGCTGCAATCTTGGAACCAATGTCAGAGATCTCAAAAGCCTTGGCAACATTGCTGATGAAGTCAAGCACGAGGCGGAAGTTGCTGTCTCCGATGCTGCTGGAACCATCTATCAAGAAAGCGATGTTGACGGAGTTGTAGCATGTCTTGCTACACAACATCTGCTCATGCGAACACAATTTTTGGACAAGAGGCTTTACGTATTTGGTAGTACCAAACCAGGTGGGCATTTGGTAAGAGAAGAAGCCGTTGTTTCGACAGACAGCCTGTTTGAAAACAAACAAACAAAATCAGGAAGTGAACTATGTCAGGGCTACTGCACATACAAAGGATTGAAAGTTATATATTTTTGCTTATCCACAGAAATCAAAAGATCAAAAGAGAGCAGGACAGAGCAGGCCTCTGTCACCTGAGGTTATGCCTTTGTGTGCCTATGAGTATGTAAGAGCTGAACCTGTCTGCAATAACACTGGAGTGAGCAGCAAGATATCTTATGTCTGGAAGCAGCAGAGAGGTAGTGCTTCATTCTGTTCATGCTCTGAGCTGTGAATTTTCTGCTGAAATAAAACATCTAAAACCTCCCTGTGAAAAAGGAGGGGTTTTATCACTGGAATTTCTCACCAGAGAGTAAGAAAAGACTGAGGGATTAGAGAGCAGCCAGAGCAATATCAAAAACTTTTTATCCAAGATAAATAGCTTGCATGCAAACTTGTTAGTATGTGTTTTTCAATCTTTCCTGCCCTCTTTGTAGTGAAATGAAGTAAATAATCCTCCATAGAGCAGGTACTGAAAAACATGCTTCCCTGTCTGCCATTTCAGGATAGGAGATGGCACATCTGTGTTTCCTTGCCTTTGATGCATTTAACCATACCTACAACGGGGGAATCTCCTATTTTGATAATCCTCATTACCAAGTCCAGGAGCTACAGCTTGGCTCAATTGGGACGACAGTGATAGCACTTCAGTACCTTTGTGTAACCCCCTTCAGCAGAAAAACCCGTGTTTCCATAGGCTTCCTAGTGATATTCTTTTATAGAGTTTATGAACACAGTCTCTCAAATAAGCCAGTGAAGCTATTTTAACATATATATATACACATATATAGAAGAATTCATTAGCATTTTAGCATCAATTCTCTGTAATCATACCCATGACTGAAAAATGTAAACTGATATTGTGTCTTACTTTGTCAACAAAACCAATGTCTTGTACCATTCCCAGCTCCTCTGTTGTGGGTTTTGCTACAGATACAATGAATACATTGACTCCAAATTCTCTGGCCAATATGCCAGCTTCTTCTATATCATCTGAGGGCCAGCCATCTAGGAACACTACGATGATCTTGGGAATTCCTTTGCGTGCTCCATTTTCTAAAGAGAAGAATTTCTGAGCTGTGTGCTTCAAAGCTTTCCCTAGTTTTGAACAGAAAAAGAGTATGAAGAAATAATCAAATACATTTTAATACCATTTTCCTATATAAAAATGTGCTGGATTTTTGTTATGATTACAGGTCTAAGTGTAAAAGCAAAAGAGTGTTGCAGGAAATGTCATAATGAAGCTTGAGCAACCTCTTAAATTAATAACCAAAAAACCCTCAAAACCAAACCTAAACTATAAAATATACCTAAACTATAACTAAACTATGCCTTAGCTGTAAGTTACAAGTTAAACTATAAGTTAATAACCAAAAAAACCCTCAAAAAATCCTAAAACCCAAACAAATCCCACAAAAAAAACCCCAGACACATAGATAAAGCTGAGGAAGAAACCACAGACATTTCTTTGCCCATTGGTCTACTTTCTTACTAGGAAGTAGATATATTAGTGCCTGTGAAATGAATTGGAAGGAAGAAAGTTGAGGAGCTACCTAAATTTAGCTTGTGAAATGCAATGTATTTGGAACACTCGGTTTCCTCATTAGGCAAACACCTCTTCACAACCATTTACTGCCAATTCCAAGGTTGTTCTAACTCTTTAACACTTCAGCAAGAATGAAATGCTAAGCCTTTTAGATATTAATTTGTCTCACTCTATTGCTAGTGAAAAGTTGATCACTGTTTAAACACAGGAAGTAATATTTGCACCTCTGATTAAACTTGTATTACGCAACCCTTACTTCTGGAAATGAAATGTAAGATGTGGCAATGTTCAAGTGAAAAAATGTTGAACCCGATTAAGATGAGCATTGCATTTAAAACACTTTATTGCCTGAGTTATAAATACATCAGTGTGCATGTAAATATGTGGATAGATATATCAAAATAAACATATATTTGGAAATAAAGATATGAACTCACCTGTATTAGAATTGCCTCCTCTGAACCCTAGTTCCTTTATGGCAAACAGAACTTCTTTTGCCGCAGTGAAATTTTTCAGATAGAATTCAATTTTTGGATGTTCACTGTGAAAATGTAGAACAGAGTAATAAAGTATGCAGGTAATCTTTTATACTGTTATGGCATTAGCAAGCTAAAATACACTTTAAAAAATTTTATTCTTTGTAATATGCACTCTTCTTTATATTTTCAATTCCTAAAATAGAAGTATGATTCTCAATTATCACAACCCTTAGAGAGAGGAATTATTTAGCTGAGTTGGTAAATTAAGAACAAATTGATTCTTGCCCTTATCAAGCAGATGAAAACATTAGGTTGAAAATATGTAACTGAAAATCTAGGACATGCCAGATGTTAACCTAGATGTATTTGGGTAACTGAAAAGTGCCGAGTTTTCCACTATTTGTATGAGAAATACCTTGTTCATAAAAAAAATTCCTGTGAAATACCAACTGTTCGAGTTACTCAGTTTAAGAAGTCTTAAGGTACATTAGCTACTAACTCCATTTAAGAAGTGATTGTAGCTTCCACTAACTTTCCAGATTTCACTTTTGATTTATAGTAGGGAAAAAAAAAAAAAAATCCTTGAATGAGTAGAAAGAAACACACCTGCAGGTCAAAGGGCTGCTGATATAAATAAATGGCCTGATCCTGAATCAGAATCACTAGAATGAACCCCTGTGCCAAGCAAAGTTGATTTGCAGTGGTGAATCTCATGGCAGAATAACTGTTAAAATTGTATATTTTGAGATAAAGAGTACATCTTTATATAAAGATTACTGCTTGTAATATTCATTTGTAATGAAGACTTGAATATTGAAGGCGCTAGACTGATTACTCACTTTCTCCAGGAATTTTTCCT
Source organism: Ceryle rudis (assembly GCA_033439905.1). Lineage (NCBI taxonomy): Eukaryota > Metazoa > Chordata > Aves > Coraciiformes > Cerylidae > Ceryle > Ceryle rudis. Next base: position 15,919 of record JAAGNO010016313.1, on the reverse strand, counting down.
GGGGTATTTAAACCTAGGGCAGCAAGAGTGAGGCTCATTTCCCCTAGAATTTGATGTCTACAGGGGACAGACTGGATTTTTTTCAGGATGAAATTCATCACATCCTAAGAGAAGCATCCAAAGCATTTCAGACGGTTTGTGCCATGAAGGTGGTCGCTCTTTTAGTGGCTATAAAAGCAAGTCTAGGTCATTAAATTGGATATAGAATCTACTCCGCAGTTGTCTAAAGGCAGGGAAAAGGAACAGATTTCAGTGATGAAAGATGGAATAGAGAAATGTTGTGTTAATCTAAAGGGTGTTTCATCCTCTTAGGAGAATTAAAGGCTTCTTTGTGTTTTCTTTATTGCAGAAGCAATAGCCTAAGTGGTTAAGCCCTGGAAAACTGCTACTGCTGAGCACTAGCAAGCTGAGCTGTGGCTCCAAAAAGCTGTTCACCAACATGCTGGATGTTGCAGCAGCTTTCAGATTGTTTTGCAGCCTGTGAAGACACATAGTAATATGAATAGTCTTAAAAGAAATAAAAGTGACTATTTACAATTTTAAAACATTAGCTGTAGTAACCTAGAGGTTGTCAAGAGCAGGTTTTGGTTTTGTACATATAAAGTCCCATCTCTTCTCAGAGTGCTTCCTGCTGTTTTACTAAGATGAGCTACAACACTGTCAGCAGCAGAGGGGCTGTGAAAAGTCAGGCTGCTCTTTTTATTCAAATGTCAGTCACGGAGGCAGAAGGTGAACACGTTTTTCACGCCTTTTCACATGGACACCTCAGTGTAGCACAGAGAAAACAGTGCTATAGCTGGAAAGAGTTTGTTTTCTCTTGCAATTCATCTGCTATTATTGTGTGAATACTGTTCTGCAAAGTGATATATTAATTGGTTTATGAATTGCTCAGTTATATTTAGTATAGGTCTGTTCTCACCTGGCTTGCACAACTCCAACGTGAGGCCCATCTGTTCCAATTCCCAACATCACAGCTACTTTTCCAACAAAATTTTTCTGCAGATTAAATCTGCGTTGGCCAATGTTGTAACTTCCATCAATGAGAAATGCAATATCAGCTTTACAGTCTGTAAACAGCCAAAATAATTAGACTTCCTTAATACCAAATAAATATCAGGATTCTGCTTTGAAAGTGTTAAATCTGTGGGTTCCTACCTTTGTTTCCAGCCTTTTTATCAAGTGGCTTCTTTGGTCTTTTACCTTCAGTGAAGGAAACAGCATAGGTCATTTAAGAACAAGATGGACAGCCAAAAATGAAGCAGAAAAAACCTCAAGCTCCAAGAATTACATTGCAGTCTATCTACAGGAAGAACTGTCATTTGGTTTAATTAGTAAACTCACACTACTACTGCTTTGCTCCCTGGAGGATATTATTTTTCAAATGAAGCAGATTACCCTTCCTTTCTAAACCTGCCTATCTGATTACTGAAACCTGGGTGGATGGCTGTAGCTTGCCATCCCAAGCGCTACCATTTCTCAGAATAGCAATCCTGCTGTAAAGTGTGCAGTTTTAATGCAGTTTAACAGCAAACTGTGACTTCAGCTGTAAAGCAAGGGATCTATTCACAAACAAGATCCAAGTCCAATATTTACATACCACTAGCCTTCATAAAAACTGATCTAGCCCTTTACTGAAAGCATTTTCTGCAGAGAAATTCACAGAACATCTAAATTTCTGCTCTGTAAGTCCTTACAGCTCTCAGCTGTCCAGTAGTTCTGTAAGAAGGAATATGTTATCTGGCTGCTCTGTCAATAAGAATGAATATTACATTAGCTTATGAACTCTTTCCTTCCTCTCTGTTATTAGTATTATTCTGCTAAATTCATTTAAGTTTTTCCTAATTTACATGCACACTACTGAGGTCAGAATTAATCTTCATTACAAATGATTCCTTTTTGCTGATGAAAGATATACTGCAAAATCAGATATTGTATATATTTTCTTCTTTAAAAATAAACAAATCCTATGAAACATGGCATTTTGGTCAGGGATTCACACACTGTAACACATCTTATCACAGGGGGCTTCCCTTGTTGCAGAGATCTTGTCGTACCGGTAGAAGGACGAGCTGTTGATACTGATCGCCCAACTGCTTCAAGCGCTGTGTCCTTGGGACCTGTTAAAATATTGGAAGAAAAAAGTTTCCTGTATTCCAGTGTCCTTAAATGAAATTACAAGTGCTTGAAGACTGCTATATGTCCAGTAACCTTTCTTCATTATCTACCATTACTACTCTTGGAGTAGGGTGTGGGCCTAGGCAGATCTTTGGTGAGATTCAGTATTGCACTCCTTGTTTTACAGGTAATAAACTTCTCAGCTAATGAGTAATTACAGTGTATCTAATTGATGAGGGTTTTTGAACTATAGCAGACATTATTTCTAGCAGATACATTCAGGACTTGATCTGGAGTAGAAGCGGCATTCACTTGCAACCTCAGCAAAAGTACCTGTAATTCCAAGATCTTAGCTATCAATTTGCAATGGACACTATACAAGGATTACTACTATCTTAGAGACAGTAGGCTGAATTATAGCTAAGGAAACATCAAGGACTTGTTAGAGAGATTTATTTCCCAAACTTGAAAGAATATACCAGAAAATACATACACTTCAATATTTTTGAAATCACAACAACATGTATAACCAGTAGGCTCCTTTATACATTTTTTATGAGGGTTTAACCTCTTCCAAGTGGCAGGGCATGATAACTTGTCTGCAATCAGGCACAGACATGCAGGCAAAAACTTCTGAAAAAAACCACTATGACACATTGTAGCCTAATGATCACATCACATCTAAATTGACATTATTCCTATTTTTGGAGGGTCAGTGTTCTGTTTGCAGGAAACACTGCACAAGATCTTTGATGGGTGAGGGAAACGACAAAATGGTGTGGCTGGATGTGGGTAGAAGGACAGGCCTTCAATAGCAGGATCAAAGCACTGACTTAGATCAGCTTAAACGGTTGTGGAACTGCACTGCCAAATGCCTGCTGTCATGTTGTTATATTCTAAATAACAGATCCATTTGTAGGTATTGGCTTCTGCTACAGACTAGCTAGACTGGGTAGAGTAATAGTTCAAAGCAATTGTGAAAAATGAAGATAAAATCGTGAGTTAAAAGTGAAAACGTGTCTTTCTGAAGTGTAGTAAGAAAGCACATTTGTTTATGCATACAGGAGCACTGAGTAAGTTCTGTTGGCATGTCAAATACAGGTTAAAAAATATGATCCACCTACGAGTCACTGAGAAAGATGAAGCCCATCTAGCGAGCACCTGAGACTGGATCCCGTTGGCATTTACAGCAGGGTAGTTTTCTTGTCCTGGGAGAGTCTGTACCCTTACAGCTCCTCCTGCACTGGTGATCACCCCCCTGAAATACAAAAAGTTGTTATAAATCAGACATTTTAATCACAAGAAAATGCAACTATACCATCATTAGTATCTATTGGATACTGAAAAGAGGTGCCATATAGCCAGGCACCCGTGTTATGACTTAAGCAAACTTCAAATTGCTGAAAAGACTTTTAAGGGAAACTAATCTGCAGAGCACCACACAAACTTAGAAAAAAAACATTAGGAAGTTCTAAATATCTGGCAGTGTTCAGACTGATGCAGAAGAGTGATGTTTCAAGGACAATTCCTAAAGGAAAGAGTTCCAGCAAAACGTATTTGAGCTCATTGTGCCTCACAAATATTTGTGACGGAAACAAAATCCAGTACGCTTAAATATAAAATGACCAAAGCTAAGAAAACTAGGGGAAAAATAATCTGTTTACAGTAGTAACAGACATGTAGTATATCTTGTTATGCAACTACAGACTGAAGCCTGGAAGGATAAAGATTATTAATACAGCCATCAGATTACTGATAGGAACAGAATCTAAAGCTTTTTATTGTTCTTATTGACCTGCAGTAAACGTTAAAAGTGAAATCTGAAATAAATTAAATAAATTAGTAACTCAATCCACATAAGATCCTGGAACGCTCTCAGTTTACAATTGGAAATAGCAATTCAGATGTGTGATTTCCACCAACAGAGCTGTGGAGTAACATACCACATGTCAGCTTCAGAACTGGGAATACTTAGGTACTAGTTAATAAGTCACAGCTATTTTCCTAAGTTTAAGCATACTGCAATGCATCCTTAATATACAGTTATAATAGATTAATTAATTAAAAAAACAACAAATACCAAGAAGCTTACTGATTAATATCTAATACCGAGTATGACTTTATAAGACTATTACACTCCTTAACACCTTACTAGAAACGTCAGTTCAGAAACATAAAAGCAGCAAGAAAACTTGTAGCTAAATCTGTGGAGGAAGTTTTCCAAACCTGAGAAGGGTTGAACCTAAACCATCCAGACCCTAGACAAGTTTTTAGAGGTCACAGACCAGTTTTTGGAGAAAGCCACTATAATTTTTCCCTCATTAAATTTCATTTCATGATTCAACAAACAGGTTTTGGGATTGCCTACCAGAACTGTCCTACCATCTGAGACAAGGAAAGGAGCAGCTAGTTTGAAAATCTTGCTGATGCTTATGATCTGAGGATTATGTGAATACCCAGCAGGACAATAGATTTATGCATTGAGGAAACTTCAGAGTTAAAAGCATCCCAGAGAGAACTTCACTTTTTGCAGGCAGAGAGACTGTTGTGGTTGGTTGTATTTGGATACTGCAAATTACAATAATAAGCATCAGAACTGTTTGGATCTCTTATTACATGCTAATGAAAGAATGGTTATTATTTTTAGAGGCCAAAATTCAATGTTGGAATTAAAATCTTGGTGCTCTGCAGTACTTGGGCAGGTACAGAACTGCAAGAGACAACCAATCATTTCAAGAGTATTTAAACACAGCAATGTGTGCCTTTGTGTTTATTTTTCTTGCTTCCTGCTTGAAAAGAGTTCCCAGTCTAATCTGATTTAAAAACAGTATGAAAGTAGAATAATCAAAACCAGAGTTTAGTAATATGAGCTCTGTGTGTCTGTGGCACAGGCACCTTCCACATAAATCTTCTTGGGGACTGTTGTTAAAATACATTCCTCACTTCTAAATGGAATTGTGGTGTTATTTTTAATTCTTCTAGTTTGGAAGATTATTTTAATAGGTTCAAAATACACAGATATATTCTCATCTAGGAATACCATATACAGTGTATAGACAGAGAGGGTTTAGTAAAGTTACCCTGAATTAGTTTAAAGTTAGGTTATATAGTTGGCAAATACAAACAGCACTTTACAGTTCTTTGAAAGAGAGAGAAAAGTCAGACCAGGGCTTCTAACCAGTTATTTTTAAATGACAGGAAAATTCAATAAGGCAAAATTATCTTTGAGAAAAATAACACATGTATTTGGAATATTTCAGTCTAATCAGAATACAATTTTCTTCCTCAGTACCCAGTTCTCTTTGGCATTCATACCTTAACTAGTATCTCATTCTTAATGGTTAAGAAAATGTGTCAGAAATAGAATATATGCATTGAATTGAAGCAGTTTCTAGTTTAAGTTTATACTTGCAAATTTAGTGAAGCTACTTTTGGCTTGTATCAGCAAACCTGATTTGCACCCAGCTTAGCTCACAAGAATAGCTTGGTATCTCTTCCCACCTCTTTTGTTGCACACTCACAACTTCAAATGCTGGCTGACTTAAACTCAAGACAACATTCATACTGAAGGCTCAACCTAAAAATTACTCCTGGAAGCAGTGATTTCAGCTTATTTTAAGCAGTGTGACCAATTTTTCCTCTGTTGCTCCATTTTGTCTGTTGGTCTTTTATTTTTGATTGCCATTGGGGAGGGGGGGAATTAAAAAAAAAAAAAATATCTAGATGTCTCCATTGAATTTGGAGGCTTTCCACTGAAACCAGAGTAGATTTATTTGTTCCTTATCCATACAAGTCTGTATTTTGTCACAAACTATAAAGCTCTAGCCTGCCTTCTGAAGATACATTATTTCCATGCAACAGTTCTGCTATTTTTGATGCAAGTGGGAGGCTGATATTAGATGTGAATATAAAATGTATACAGGTTTATGAAAGTTATTCCTCTTTTTATTGACATTTTGTTCTGTAGGTAAACGAACTACTCTAAGCCATTTTTTTTTAAATCTCAGTTTCACTTGGGGTATTTCTTCCAGTGAGTCTACTCGGAGTGCATGCTCTTATATGCTGAAGTAGAATAAACTACAGTGTCAATACACCTTTGTATTCTGAATCAGACTGTTAAAATCATTTCTGCAGTCATTCACACCCTTGACTTGAAAAGTGAGGCTCATCCTGGGTAGATCTGCAGTGGTGTTTTAACACTGGAGAAGTGCCTATGCATTTCCTCAGAATTATTTAAGTCATTACATTCCTGTTGTACACTGTTGTTCTTTGCTTCTGTGTGATCGACTTGCATGCCAGGGCTGTTTGGATTAGACTGGAACTCTGCAGGTTTTCCCAGAAAGAGCTTTCACTCACTCCCTATGATTCATGCTACTGCCAGTGCTCCTTGATGTCAACTTTTTATATATATAAAAGCTCACAGCTTTTATAATATATATAAATAACTTCTCTGTTAATAACAAGCCTCACTGCTAATAACAAATCATAAGTTATGTCTAAATGCACATAAATTAAACAGAAAAGCATATAGGTGAGGAAGTAATCCAGTGCCTCAATGCAAAACAGCTCATGGAAAAAAGTATACTGGCCCAGGGCAACAGAAGATGTGGGAATGTCTTATGAAGCATAGAAATTTCATCTAAAATGTACTTAATCTGAATTGAGGTAAACAAGCAGATGGGACTGAAACTTCAGAGCCTCATGCACTTCCTCAAAGTAAAGTGCAAGAACTGTTTATCTGCAGTCTTAAAGAGATGCAAGGCTGGCTTGCCCATGCTATATTTAGAATACGTTTTACAAGGAGCCTGCACATCAAAGCTGATGCCTAGACCACAAAGACACTCTTCCAGCCATGGGACATGACCCTCATAGATGTAACTGCAGTCAGTCATCAGACGCAGCAGCAGAAAGCTGAAATCCATCTCCTGTTAAAAGAAAGAGGAAACGCAGGATTTTTCACCTGTTACAAATCTTTTTCCTCTGGGTGAATTTTTCCATTGTTTCCTGGAATTTGTAAGAGTAGTAACAGATCTGGCCGATGGAAAGAGCACTTTGTGTCATGCTTAAGGTATTTTTTAAAAATATTGGAGATGAAGCCAAGTGGCTACACTCAAATGGGCTTAGTTCTGAGTGTAAGGATCAACTAGGTACAATTGTCTAAAAAGACAACAAAACATTGTTAGTAAAATAGAGAAAGATTGTTTTTCCCCATGTTGTATAATAGTGTTAAAGAACAAAGATGAATAGATTTAATCACAGACTAAATATTATATGGCAGGGAAAGATCCCAAGCCCAAGGGCAACAGCACTGCAACTAGGCTGTTAAAGGTAATACATATTGAGCTGATTTAGTCTTGCAGTCCAGAAGCAAAGCTGTCCGCTCAGAAACTCACATGGTATGCTTTTATGTTAATCATTATGCTCCTCATATGTGTCTATAGGTAGGCTCTCTGGTATTTCAGTAGGAGGGAGATAGCAGAAAGAGGAAGTCCTGACATAGTATCCAAGAGCTTAATTTTAACCTGAAAATTCCCATTCTGTTGCTAACAGAGTGCTGGCTGAGGTAGCAGCTGGCATTTCCTACAGAGTCTTTGAATGAAAGCAGTTATGCTCAGGGACTTAAGACAGCTGAATTACCTAAATTCCCATCTTCCCTTCCTGCTGTGAGCAGCTGCATCAAACTCCTTCCACATCAACTGCCTTTCTCCATCACTCCAAGATGCATCCTTGTCTTCTCTAAACTTCAGTCTCCTACTGCTGCTTGCTTGTATTCAATCACTGATACAGAACTGCTCAGGGTTTCAAGCCAGCATCTTCTGCCCCCCTGGGCTGTGGTGTTTCTGTCTCCTCTGCACCCCTATTGCTTTTGGCAGGAAAGACAGCTTAGCAGCTGAAGCAGGCACTATACCAAAGTTTCCCAGGGGATCTACAGCTGCTCAGAAACCTCTCTGGACAGACAAAATATATCTTTTTGTCAATATTCTTCTAGCAAACACTAAGGCAGCTCAGAGGCTTTCGTGTTTGTGGTCACATTGTGGCCAGCTTGGCAGTACCATGATACGCTCTTGTTACATTTGACTTCTGGGACCCTAATGTTTAATTAGAAATTATTTCATCCTGTGACTAGTTAGGAAGGTTATGAAAAAATTCTGTGCCTGTTTAGGATCTAAAAACTACCACATTGGGCTAAGTCTCCATTTCATGGAACTGGCACTAGAACAGACCTGCACAAGCTGAGAACCTAGTCCTTCATTTGACCTTCTGATTATTAATCCAATTAATCACTCAGTGGTAGATTAACTCAGTTCTTCATGCCTACATAGTGTCAGCCTGGTGGGAGGTTCTCCATTCTTCCCCCAACAAATAAATCTTTTATTCTTCTGCCCAGAAAAAGAACAATATTAAATAAATATTCTGTTTCCTGAGAGTAATTACACATAAAATAAGGAGAGAAAAAGCCAAATATAACAAACTAAAACAGGCAGAAAGCTTATTCATCTGCAGTATACAGAATTATTCATAGCTGAATTTTGCTAAATTCTTTACATGCATTGTATAGTATTTTATGTTGTTTCACGGTAATGGAATGCCTCATAGGAATATGCATTATTGGGTTTATATAAAACTAAGGAATCAGACCTCAGTTTGGACCCAGCATGCAAACCAGAGTGTATGGGGAACTGGCGCTTGCTCTGAGCATGCTGCTTCCAAGACTGATGCTGCTTGAAACAGTGGATAATTGCCTGACTGGGCTTTCTATAAGGTAACAGCAGCAGTCATTGTAGCAGCACTGGCCTGATAGTCAACAGTGCTTAAGGTATAGAGATATGTTGCACTGACTGTGCAATGTGATGTAGGCTATACCTAGTTTTAAACTAGATGTGGTTGTTTCAGTTATTTGGAAGAAATTTATGAAATTCTCAATACACACACCTAATTACATCACAACAGCAAACTAAGGTGATTACTTATTAGCAGTATCTTCTTGAAGTTACTTTGACACCAACATAGTGTTTAGCCATTGCAACAGAGCAAGTATTTTGTGTTGCTGGATTTTGCAGCCTGCACTGAAATTGGCTGAGAACTAAACTATCACCTCTCCTCCATTCATCAATGCTTTTTTAACAGTATGACTATATATGGCGACTAACAGTCGCAGCAAAACCAACAAAACATTCTCACATAAATTCTGTTCCGAGTATAAAAGGCCAACTGAACTGATAGCTCCCAACTTAAAGGTAGTTGTCAAAAAACAGCAGTTCTCCTAACTAGACTTTCACCTATATTCTGCTTTTTCAAAATGCTTTACTACATATTCTATCATATTCAGAAGACTTGAACATTGTTAGTTTACATCTCTTCCAGTAAAGAAAGATTAGAAGGGCAAGTATATTTTAAACCCTTCACTGCTATTAGAGCCCTCATTGTTCTCACAATGTCTGTGGAGACAGATTATTAGATGCAGGTTTTATAGACAGTGATGCACCTGTCACAATTAGTATAATTTATATTGACACTTACTCGGGGAAAATATAGATTTTTCCACACCTCTATGCTTCTGGGGTGGAGGACAATAATACACACAGTTTATAAGGTACAGACTTAAGTGAAAAGGTAAGGGATGTATAAATGCCTGTACTTTACTATCTAGGGGAAGACTATAGAAATCTTTAAAAGAAATCTACATCTATTTCTTGTTCCTCCTCTTTCTGTAAAAGTGTATTCCCCAGCTGTGACAGGGCCAAGATCTACTGGGACTTTTTTAACAGTCACAGTTGCCATTGGCACGGGAGGTTCAAGACCACTGCCTAGTTAAACCAGTTAGAAGCTTTTGCAACTTTTTAAAACATGCAAGTCTTCAATGCCTTTGGTCTTGATAGCAAAGGCTTTTTTTGCTCTTTAAGTAAAAATATCTTTGGCAACTGGTAAAGAAATGGAATGTTAAAATAAGTGGCTACATCACAGTATAAAAACATTGGTTTAGAATAATGACAATGGGAAGAAATCTCAATGTTCCTATATAACTCATTTTGTTAAAAAAAAATATTTGATCCAGATATTCTTTCACAAATATTTTGAATATACCTAAAACTTCAGTGCTTCGTGTTTCCTACTTATTTTTAAAAATAATTCATGAGGACACTCACATCACACTGAGTGGAGGCATTCATTCTTTTTACAGAAAGATCAAAAGGAAGCCTGTTCTAACAATAAAACACACATGGAGAGATGCAATTATCTTTTAAATTAACTCTTAAGCTTTAAAATCGAACACACACAAACCCTCACAATACCTCCCCAAGATCTTCCTAACTGCCCCTACAGTACCTTAGCTCTTAGTCCCCTTTACTGCATTTGAAAAATTCCAGAGTTTCTACTCAAAAACCCATCCTTAAATCCAACTTAAGAAAAAAAAATATTTTAAAATACTTTGTTCTAGTTTACTTTGGAGTTTAAATACTATAAAAATAGCCTGAATTTTGAAAGCCTTATTAAAAGTTATAGGATTTTAGTCAACACTTCAGTCAGATTTCTGATAGTATTATTAGCCTTCTAAATATTATTTAAAATGTTTAGTATGTATTTCATGGCATTTAAAGCAATGTAATGGATGTTAGCTGAAAAAAAAAGATTTATTTTCCTCCTTTATCTTCTAGTCCTTTGTTCCTCTAACATTTTAGAGGGGTTTTTTAATAATCTGATAGAGTCCAGCATCACATCAATACCTTCTGAAAGCATTTCTTTCTGTTGCTTGAGGATTAAAGAAAAATGAACAAACAAACGAACAAACAAACAAAAACCCCAAACAAACAAAAGAGATTGAAACTATTCCCCTATTTCTTTTAAACACTTTGTTTCACTTAAAATTTCAAGAATAGTTTCAGCCTTTCTGCAAAGGCAGCAGTCGTCTTCTCTGGAATTAACAATTATATAAGATTGGGTGGGGGTGTTTTTTTCGTTTTGTTTCTTTTAATTTTAGTTTATATATGCGTTAATATAAATGTACCTACAAGCCAAACAAAACTACTTTTAAGAGGTTCAGTGATGTTCAAATGGATAATTTATGGGATGCTCTAAATAACTTATGCTGTAATCCACAAATGCTAATGAAATTTCATTCATAGGAATAGGACATTAAAAAAGGGTCTCTAATATATTATGATACCTCAGTATAATAATTTGTGTCAAGAATACTTCTTGAAACCATTTTTAGATTATATGAATGAGGTCTTACTTTTAGATTTTTACATAACATTTAATTACAGAACCCTCAGAAATTAGGAAAAAAAATGGACAGGGTAGTCTAGACTGTAGATTTGTTCCAAAGGAGGATCAATTATAGTTATCTAGTTATTCTAGACAGATAGATGTCTACCTGTTTTTGGAAACTACAGTGTCTATTACAGTTCCCACAATATCCCAGGCTACCTAGTGTCTATCCTCATTGTTAGGCTTTTCTTCAAGTCTAATCCAAATTTCTGTCACTGAAATATGAGTCCTGTCTTAAGAGTCATAACAGCTTAAAGTTTCAATTCCTACCACAAAGTGGATTCATGAAAACATACTGTGCAAGGTCTACGTGAACAAGTATCACATTGTAGTCAGTTAATAGATGAAGCTTAAAAAAAACCATTAAAATAACTAAAACGTTTCTCAAAGTATTAAAATCAAAGGCTGAGACTCCAGTAGACTGACAGTCAGGAATCAGTCTGGCTTCCACAGGCATCTGAAATAAGCATCTCTGTCTCCAATCTGGTTTTGTCCAATATTTCCTTATTAAAAGATCCAAGGGAGAATTTGCCTTGCAAATAAGTCATTAAATCTTGGTCCTTCCTCAAAAAAAAAAAAAACCCAAAACCAAAACCCACAACCAAAAAACCAAACCCAGCCCAAAAACCTTCTGATAACCTCAAAAAGACATCTGCCAGCCTGTTCTCATCCCCTGTGGAATTATTATTGCTTTTCTAATTACATTTATTTAACATGAGTTATATGGATATTTTTCTTAGTCTTTAGTTTTCTATATGATACAGAAGTGAATTCAGCTAGATACTGGTATAATTAAGAGATCATTAAGTAGACTAACACCCAGCAAGCAACTGTCAGAAGAGACATGTGAAAAAAAAAAAAACCAACACTGATTAAAAGTAATAGACCACATTCAGCCAAATCATGGGCAGGTTTGTTTGCATAGGAGCTTAAACTAATTTCAACAGTTTCAGAAAAAATGTCATGTAAATGAAAGTTAGAAAGTGAATCTGCTTTTATTCTCTAATTAGTTACTATTTACACTGTATTCTTCCATGTCTACCAGTGACACAAGTAATTTTACAGTGACAGTCCAGCTGCTGCTGTGCCATTCCAGAGAAAGTTAATAATGTGGTTTTCAGAAACATATAAACACAGCTCAGATAACTTGCTAGCTGCCCAGACATTCTTTTCTTCCTTGTTCTCTCTCCTCCTAATGACATTCTTAAGGGGTTGATGTGACTCCTGAAGTCCAGAAAGATATTTATTATGATGGCATTAAAAGCTTAGGATTTAAAAGTGTGACAAGACAATATAAACTTGTTTAACACATGGATTAGCAATCATCTGACTTACCTATGTATGGCAGCTCCACAAATACTGGAAAGTGAGGCATAAACTCTATCCCCAAAGACATAAAACTGCCACAGAGGACAGTTTGCTGGGCAAACGACATCTTCTATCTCCTTTCTAAGGTCAAGTCCTCTTGTAAAGCATGTGATAGCAGTGGAAGCTAAAGGGGGGAAAAAAAATTAAAAAAAAAAAAATTGAACATGTGACCTGTAAGTCTTAAGAGTTCCCTGTTTGGGTTTTTGGTGGGTTTTTTTGTTTGTTTGGGTTTGGTTTGTGGGAGGGTTTTTTGTTTGGTTGGTTTTAAATCGCTACTGTTTCTCAGCTTAAAGCAATGTTTGATTTTGAAATTAGATATAGTATCTCATCTTATGCTCCAGCACATCTGTAAAGATGCCTTTGTCCTGACTGTACAGTTGTAAGCTCCAAAGAACATACTTTTAAACTATTTGTGGAAAAGATATAAAAAAAGAAACAAGTGAACACCACCACAGGAACATTCAGATAATGAATATTACAGAAGAAAAAGCAATTCATGTCTGTAAGTAGCTGCATAAACAGAAGAACAAGGGAAAGACCTTCAAGGACTTGTGGAACACAGAAGCAGGTAGTTCTTCTAAGGGAGAAATTAAACTATTCTGACATCCCCACAGTAATCTCCACCCATAAGGCACCCATGAATCATTTAGGAAACACTGAATCTTCTCTCCAGCAGCATTTATAAAGCAGGTTGACAGCAGCATTTCCCTTAGCCTGTCCAATAAATCCTACTGATGCCAAAGTAAGAAATAGAATACTTATGTCCTTCCTCCAGCAATATGGTAACACCTAGAACATTCATATCAATTCATTGCAGTGAAGTTTACATCATTATCATTGTGCCAGATTCACCCAGTGAGACAGTAGTTATTTATTCAGGGGAGGTACATGTTTTTTCCACATAAAACTGCCTTTTTTTTTAATCCACCCCCTACCAAGTTGCTCCTCAGATTATCACCATTAAGCTTTCATTGTGCTTGCATGTGCACAGTGTAGGTATGCAGACACAGATTTACATCAATATAGATCTTTGCTTAGCAAATCAATGTTTTTCTTTTGAAAATTTAGAGGTCTTCAGCTTAGATACTTACTACCATCCTTCTACTACATGGGACAGCATATTCATCTGGTCTGGCAGCAGAGCAGATTAAGACCTTGGCTTAGATCAACCTCAATTCAGCATCATAAATTCAACCCATGCCTGGATATTTATTCTCAACTTCCAAAGAGCACATCTTGCCCTTGCTGAGCACTAGAAAGTTCAAGAACCTTTCTATATGCACACTGAGTATTAATTTTCCACAGTAATTTTCCACAGTACTGAGAGCTAACAGAGGCCAGCCAATGTACCAGTGCATATACCACAGCCTTACACCCCAAGGAGAGTATGTTTAGAGGATCAGTGACCTGTCTCTCACCTGTTTCCTTGCCCACTCTTAGCTTAGGATATTTACTGACCCCAACAAAAATTTTTCAGTAGCAGCAGATGGAAATGATCATACCTTCTGCTAATCTCAACTGATTTTAGAGCTGAAAAGCAAAACACAGCCAGAGGAGCACAGGGGACTGTCTATTCATTCTCACTGCAGAAATCCATCACACATGTTTATACACCACGCATGTAGTTTTACTCTTAAGTGTATGCAGTCCTCATTAATGCTATACTGAAATTATGCTAAACTACCTAATTACATCTTCCTGAAAAATCTTTGCTGCTATTTGTCAGCACAAACACGTGACTTAAGTATGCTAAATACCTCTATATAGTCCAGAGTTAGAAAAAATAAAAGCGGTAAATGCTACTTCATTTTTCCCTTCTGAAGATAATAAAAGCTGTCTATTTAGCAAGACACTGTAAAGTGGTTTAATCTGATTCTTAGTTATCCTAAGAAATAAAGTTTGTTGACTTAGTTTTATCTACTCACATTCTCTTCATGTTTAAGTCTTAAACATTTGCCTTAAAAACAAAAGTGAAAAACTAAGCATAATCACCATGCTTATACCTAGAAGATCTACATATTCATCAATAAAAGTGCTATATTATTTGCATTATGCTAAAAGAAGTTGATTTGCTTTGCTTGTTTGAGTGCCCTAATCCTTTACAAGGATGTCAGCTAATTACTGGGCACTAGTCAAGTAAAATCCAGCAAATGATGATTAGCCAGACCATCAGAATAAAACTGCATCTGGAATCCTATACATCCTTGGATGAATCACTGCAATGATCATCACTGGTGATCCCTGCACTCACAGTAGTGTTTGTGTCACACACCCTGCAACATTTTTCTAGCCTCTAGAATTGCAGGATGCCATGGGAATTAACACCCATCATTTTTTTATGTGCTGTACTTGACTGTATGCACAGTATGCCAAAGAATTAAGAGGCAGTAACCAGAAGTGTCTAGTTAATGAACCCTTTATCACTTTGAGATCTGTATTTCCATGTACTTGCTAATTACAGTCATATGTCAGACTAACATTTTTACATGGCACAGAAGATGGAATAAAAAGCATCTTGTGTGTTTTCCCTGGCTATGAAAACACAGAAATCCATTGTAGCCCAGCCACGGGATTTTTGATGTACTGACAGCCTAAAGACTGTCATGATCCTTGTCTACACCATGAGAGGGGGGCTTTCAAGGGAAGAGAGCAAGTTACTGCCATGTGAACTGAAGCACTGACATACTGTAGCTAGGGGCTTTAGCAGTTCATACCTCTAGCTGGATCACACAGAGGTAAAAAACCTCACATCCTTTAAGTATAGCATGATAATTAAAAAGTAACCATTTCATTTTGACTTTCAGTGTAGGTAGATACAGTTTTCTACAAGCTACAATTCTGTAACATCAGGAATGTTAGGTGTAGCATCCAAGTGAGAAGTACTGGATATCAGAATTAAGACATATCAACTCTACAGTTGACTTTGTTCTTCTTGTTACTGTATTATCAGCTATCCAGCCCATAAAACTACAAGTAATCCATTGTAAACAGGAAAATGTATTAACTGGGTCTGAATACTAGAGAATATAGAATAGTTCTTTGCTAGTTCATATAACTAATCATTCCCCCAAAATTCATATGTGATATTACTATTAAAATTGAAGACATTTGGTTTTGTTAGTTTATCCAAGATACTTCATCATTGCAGGGACTGCCGAAGGGATAT
>JAAGNO010016310.1:0-44126 GCA_033439905.1 Ceryle rudis | reverse complement strand
ACCCGGTTAATGGGTAAACAGTTTTTTTTTTTTTTTTTTTTTTTTTTTTTTTTTTTAAATAATTTCCTTAAGAAATAGTCGGTCTCTGAATGTTGAAATGATTTGCGGGAAGAGTTATGAACAATAGCCAGTGACACAGTGTGCTGTAAAGGATCACGGGGCGAGGTGTTACGGTCTTTGCTGGCTGAAACTAGAGCTGCTCCTTTGATGGCTGAGGATGTGCTTGGAAAGACTTTCTCCCCCCCTCCTCCTCCTGCTCCAGTCTTTGCACAGAGGCTGCTTAGTTGTCTATTTTAATGGATGCGTTCTGGCTTCTTTGCAGTAGACTGTGAGGCACCTGTACTGGTGAGCTGGTAACCGTACTGGCAGCCACAAGTATGAGAGGTTGGAACTAGATGATCTTTAAGGTCTCTTCCAACCCAAACTGTTCTATGATAAAACCATGACTCAGGCAGCCTAATGATTGACTGAAACTATGCAATTAGGGAAATAGGCCTCTTATTTTCCCTTTGGATTTAAAGCCCCTGGGAGTTGTATTTTTAGGCTTTCTTTCCCCTGTGCCATCCTAGCTGTGCATATCTTCCAGGCTTCAGGAGATGGGGCTCTCCTCAGAAGTCCCAAGGTGTGCAGTAAACACGAGTTAGCCCCATACAGTGCATCACGTGAGAACTTCCAAAAGTCCCTGGCACTCCTCGGTGAGATACCAGTTGCTCACCATCTGTCTCTTAAAGTCGTTTCTTTTTAACCTTGGAATACAAAAATATTTCAACGAGGTTATTCATGTGTTTGTGTGAAGTGTCTATAAGCACACTGAAAAACTGCTATGCTTCTAATTTCAACAGGGTGTCTGAATACTAATGTATATCAGTTAGGAATGGCTAATGTTGTAATTTATAGAAGTTGAAAGGAGCATTAAATGCTACCCTTCCAACACTAAATACAGCTTTTCCTCCTGTGTGTAGCTGCTCACATGAAACGAAGGGTCTGTCTTCCAGATTGTTGCGCTAGCACATTGATACATCCTTGGATAAACTACCAGTCTCGTGTATCATCACGTCAGCCCCTTTGAAACATCCTGTGTATAACTGTACCTTTAGCTGATTAGCACAATGCTTCCTTGGTACTGTTTTTAATGACTGTGAATGTTTATTTTAAGACTGGTTTTGGAGAAGTGTTTTCATCACTACTGAGAAAAGCTGTACAAAATGTTTAAATACTTGCTTTAATTAGATTTGCTCTCTGTCTCTTTTTTTTATTTATTTTTTTCTTTCCCTCCATATAAATTTTACTTTTGTAATGAATGCTGTGTTCTTCAATGCATAATTTATATTGACATTAATAGTGATACTTGGAGAATGTTTTCATGCCAGTTTGAGAAAACATGACAATTTATATTGATAACCTTGGTCCCATTATATTTGAATAGATTTTATTAAAGAGAGCCGTGGCTATTGGTGACATGATGAAATAACCCACTTCTTCTCGATGTGGCAGGCATATTGGAGAGTTCATCTTATCATGAACGGTACATACCAGGTGTCAAGTGACATGCCAGACACACAGCTTTGCTTCTGAATGACTCCTTCCAATTAGAAAGTAATGGCTTTAACAGGATCAACTGAGTAATCGGAGTCTCTCAGTTCTCCAGTGCCAGGAGGTGTATATTTGCAAATGTTATTTATTTATCTGCCCTTTGATGAGTTGCAGAATAGTTGGTAACCTTGGGTAAATTTGAAGGGGGTGGTGATGATGGTGAGAAAGAATACTATGTGGAAATTGTGGGATTAATGATTTAGGAGTTAGGATTAAAAATAGTCACAGCAAATTGCCCTGTTGATACTGAAGCCAGAATCTGTTAATGGGGTTACAAGCAGATTGGTTTATCAGTCATTTATTTTCTAGGTTGATTAGGGATTATAGGTTGCCATGTATTTTTGTATCACAAAAGTAAGCAGTGCAAAGGCGAGGATTGCTAATATTGCACTTAAAAGGAGGTTGTCTGGAGCTCGAAAGTATCATCTGGACTGTGGGCAGCCTTTTCCCCCTAGATGCTCCGAGGTGCATGTCTAAGGAGCCCGGGTATTGTAAAGGGGTGGATTGGTTTGTTAAAAGTCTGACAAATGGAGCGAAAACAGTAAGGAAGCCTGTGAGATTCATGCGGGCCACTGAGCACAAAATTGTCAATGCCTGTTGCTGAATTATCTGCCGTTACGTCTCCCACCGTTTCAGTGCAGAAGCCAGGGCATTTTTTTTGTAGTCACGGTAGCATGTATGATCTGCAGTTTGTGCAGTAGACTGGTGACTGCTGTGTGTCCTGTTCTAACCTGCAAACAAACCGTCTTCATGTGTAACCCTGCATAACAACATCTTTGAAGTGCCACCTGTATGATGCCGGTCATGTGTTTGTCTTCAAGCTAGGCACAGAACTGCAAAGCAGCACATCCCCTCAGAGTCCTCATAAAAAGATGAGAGCTATGATGGAGCCCCTTAGATATTGCTCTTTATCTTGTGCTATCTAGCTCAGGAGACGCTGTGGCTTTCACACCCTTTGCTGCCTTGTCCTGGTGTGCAGCTTTAGATAACCTAGTGACATTTATTGGTTTTTCAGTACTTGCCAAGTGAAATGCCAGATGAAGAAGATTTCTGCAACTTTTTAGCTAGATTTGGAGCACTGGAGTAGATTGGTGGAGAGACTCATAACTGTTTTTCTTCCTTGGCGCTGACAAAATGAGGGGGAGAACAAGAGGTTTAAGAGGAATGCTGACCTGGTTTGAAAGAGGAATGGGAAGATCTTAGCTAAAGAGGAATCTACTGAGGACTGTCCACTCAGGCTAAGGAAAGGGAAGGAAATGGGATCCTTGAGATGTAAGAAATCGGGCTAATTTCTTACCCTTCTCAAGCCTAGGTCCTCTTTGCCCCTTGCATAAAGCTTGTCCAAGCCTCCTGCAGGCTCTGGGACTGGTGTCCATGTGTCAGATCTTGCAATTACCACACTGGAGAGGAAGGCAGATGGTTATCTTCTTAACGTGGCTCTTCTGTGCCTGACTTTTGTGCTCCTGGAGGCTGGGAGATGTGAGAGTGAGTGTAATGGATGTGGTGAAGGATGAGCAGCCCAGGGCAGTGGCAGGATCAAGAAGTTTGTCTGAAGTTTGGTTCAAGTCCTCTCTCTTGCAGGTCATTGTGCAGACCAGTACAGGTTACTCTGCAGTGTGTAGGGACCCTTCGGTGATCCT
This sequence comes from Ceryle rudis, assembly GCA_033439905.1. NCBI lineage: Eukaryota > Metazoa > Chordata > Aves > Coraciiformes > Cerylidae > Ceryle > Ceryle rudis. The sequence continues at coordinate 40,893 of JAAGNO010016310.1, read as the reverse complement.
GCTGGCTCGGCAATGTCAGGAACACTGACCTCCAAGCTGGTGCTTCCCCTGCACAGGAAAAAACCCAAAACATCACTCAGAGGAATCTCTGTCCTCTGTTGTCCCCATGGAAGAAGACACACTCTTAAACATTTAAGTAAAAGGACAAGATGATCATAAGTGTGAGTCTTGACAACTCAGAAGATGCTAGAGACAAAACAGATTTTTGTTGTTCTTACAAACCCTCTTTATTCTGCTTTGTTTAGTTTATTTTACACTTGGAGAATAGAACAATATTTGAAGGGCTGAAATTTCAGTTTCTCATTCTAATATGCAAAATGAAGTTTCCAGTTTTCTCATTGAAAAAGAAAAATATCTATGTAGGTATAGGGATATGTGACTGAGAGAAATACATGGAAAACAATTTTGTGGAGGAGCAATAAAAATAGTCGTCATGCAGTCATCCCTACTTTATTTCTCTGCTCTTAGGATCTAATGGATTTTTGACTAGCCTTACTCACAGTTTACAGCAGATTTGCAAAGTTTATTGAGGACCAGATACACAGAATTACTCCTTGCTTAATTCCACCCACAAGGTTGTGCCTTGCATGCGGGATAGCGGAGCTGTGCCAAGATGGGCTGGTTGACTTGTAAAGATCTCTCCGCTGTTTCAGGGCTGGCATCAGCGTCGGTCTCCGCAGAGGCAGTGAAGAGCTGCTGCGAGCAGCAGCCACGGCAGAAGCTGGAGGAGAGGAAAATGCAGGGTGTGAGGAGCAGAGCACAGCCTTAGGGGAAAAGAGAATGTAGCATGGCCATACAGAAATAAGGGGGGGAGAAAGTGGGTGTTTGGAGGATCTGTGGATGTCCAGGAAGACTGCTGAAGACGGAGAATCAGTTTCCCCTCTACACAGGGACACTGGGTTTCTGTAGGTGGGTGTCTTTGTTCTTCGTTTCATCAGAAATCACCATGGCGGGAATCTGCAGTTATCTGTGTTAAGGTACTAAAAAGATCCTTGCCCCTTGTTAATGCTTTTTTTCATGAGTGGTGAGACTGAGGTGGTGGCTGGAGCTCCCCAGTCACTGTGTTCTTGTACAGCACTGCTGGGTGTCACTGTCTGGGGTGGGTTAACATGGTCTGACTGAGATCTTGCTTGTGTTATTTCCTGTGGCACTGGCCTGCTGGGTGGGTCTCTGCCATCCCCCAGCAGCATGAGAGGGAGACAGGGAGTGTGCAGAGCTGTGCAGGAGCAGGATATGGAGATACCTGGTGTTTGTATGGTGCTTAGCATGTGCGGTCCTGCTCCATCCCCAGAGGTCCTGGGGAAAAAAGTGCAAATAATGATGGTGGTGGGGCCATTATGGAGAAGAGATGTTAAGCAGAAGGAGAAGAGGAGGTTGCCCAAGCATGTGTTTGCAAGTGTGTGAAGTATCTAAGGTTTTCTTCTGTGTAGTTACTCGAGGGGACTTAAGACTTGGTTCCCACTGCACAAATCACTGTTTATAGTAGACCCTTTTCCTGCCTCTTGTCCCCCAGATCTGCTTTGTGTTTCAGTCCCCACCTCCCATCTGCTGAGCAATTCTGAACTTGAACTGATGTCAACATTTAAAACCTGAAGGTCGTGGAGACTTGGGATGAGTGGGTGGGTATGGCATGTTGAGCATGGGAGTTTTTGGAGGAGGAATATGAAGTGGAGCAGGTTTGTGTTCCGAATGAAAATGGGAGGAATCGGAGTGTTGCAAGGGGCTGTGAGAAGGACAGGACTATGCTGAGAAACTGGGCTGTTGTCTCAGGAAGGCTGGGAGGATGGCAGGCAGGATGCTGACAGCCACCGAAGGCTGATTAATTTTTAGCACTGGCAACAAACTTCCTTAAAAAAGAAAAAAAGAAAACAAACAAGAAATTGCTGTGAATGAAGAGAATTTGTTAGGACTAGCTAGGTTTGTGAAAGATCCATGTCAGCAAATCATGGCACTTGGAAAGTCTGTTGTTCATCTGTCTTTTCTGTGAATACTCATGAATCTGTCCTGAGAGCACATTTTCAGGATGTGACTTTTACTGCTACGACCTTAACTCTGATAACTTTTACGAAGAGTGCGCTGGGTGTAATGTTTCTGGTCTCTTAGGAAGTAATGATGTTTTAAGCATTATAAAGGAGATAAAATGAGGACATGCAGCAGTTCCTTTTTTTCAAACTTCTCTAGTTTTGATCAGTTCCTTTTGCCTAACAGTCATCCTCTAAATCAAACCACAACACGATGATCAGGTAAAGGTGTGTGGGAACACGGCGGCCATCTGTTTTTATCTGACACAGAGTCAGCGGTTTAGGTTTACAGAAGATTATGATTTATCAGGACAGTATAATTATGGCTGTTGTCATATGGTGGCACCCAGTAGCAATGATGATCTGTTGCTGTTGTTCTGGGATGTGTACAAAGGCATAGTAAGAATCAGTCCCAGGACTTGATTGTATCTTCTCTGTGTACATGTGGTTGTATGGCTCCATTAATGGGTCATTAAAATTCTTCAAAGCATATCTGCTGTCAAATTAAACACTAATAAGTGTCTTTTAATTATCACATCCTTCTTCACAATAATAAGTTATTAGAACTGAATTTACTGTGCATTTTACTACAGTGTGGGGGGAGCCAACTTCAACATTTGATCCTCAGCTGGCATTGGAATGTGATCCACAATACAAGGCAGAAATTTACTCTGCTCTCCTCCAGACTTGTCTGGTTTCTGTGTAGGACCACTCCTGCCCCTGGCCTGTGGGAGAACAGCACCGTCAGGCTCCGTGAGGGCATAGAGATGTGGTCAATGCCAGTGTGCCTGGGTCATCCTGGAAATTCATCTGCTGCCTCCCTGGAAAAATGAGGGTGGTTCATCTGTGTGTTAGCCCTCTTTGTATCTTTACAGAGGGGTAGTGGTGAAAAGGTCACAGTGAAAAGTCACATCAGAGATGAGGGGAAACAAGAAGAAAAAAGTTTGGCATGCTGTGTAGCATGGGTGTGTTCCTGTGAGCATAGTGCTCGCCCATGGGGTAACGTATGGTTTTGGCAATTTTCCTTTGCTGCAAAGATACTTTGCTTTTGCAAACAGGAGTAGCAACTTTTTGGTTTTGGTAATTGGATTTATTAGTAAGAGCTGCGTGGCATAGTAAGTGTGCACAGGTACAAAGCTCAGTTCTGTGTATTTTCTGAGCAGTGCAGCTGGGAGTAAAGTGGTGCTGTATCCCATGGACATATAAATGATTTTGTAATCCCTTCTAGACACCGGTCAGAAAATGATACAAATTCCATCACTTCAGGACCTTGTATCAACCTCAGGGACTAAGCTTTGCTCAGTTACTCTGCATTTGATTGTTGTTTCTCCCCTGACTTCAGTCATGTTACTTTAAACTCACATCAGCGTATGTGAGAATAGAAGTTCATGTTTGGTGTGCTAAGTATGCACTGTAGCATAGACGGCATAGCAGGGGGGCAGGGGACTGAGCCGGCAGAAGGAGAGATGCTAATGACATTTATTTTGTGCCTCTGTGTACTTTACTTCAGCCTTGTACTCCCTGAGTCATGTTTAGTCCTGGTATAAGTAGGTACAGCCTACGCTGAGGTTATTCCTACCTCAAGGTCACAATATAGGGTCATTTATCTCAATTTCTGATTGTTTTTCTCTGTAGCCCCTACTGCCTTGTAGGTTGGTGATTATTTCATGGCTTTTATGTAGTCATGGCTGCTCCCATGCATGTGCACACACACACAGACACTCACTACTACAAAATAAACCTTCAAAGCCCTCACTGAATAATCTTTACTGACATCAGTGAGCAATTCTTACTCACCTGAGAAGTCTTGCTGACTTCAGAGGCACTTCCTTGTGAGTAAGAGTTTGCCAGTGTTAGCAGTAGCTACCCAGCATGGCCCCACTGGGTGGTGTTATGAGTCAGTCATCCTAAGGTTGGCATTGCCTGGGCACACAGACACAAAAAGTATTGGTGTTACTAAGCCAGGACTTGAAAAATGTAAAATTGTTGAGTGCATTTATTATTGATGCTGGCAACCTATTTCACACCGGGCACGCGGTACCTACAGCCTTGTAGGTGCAAGTGCCTCTTTGACCCCTTGCCTCTTCTTCATCCAGGTGGGCTGCATTCTTTTTGGCTCTTTGCCATCACGACCCACTGATGTGAGGAATTCAGGGATGCAATGCTTGCTAAGTTGGGCATATGCTGGATGTAACGTGCATGCTCTGTGAATATACCTGTTTGAAGTACAGGTCAGTTGTTGAAGATTGTGTGTGACTTTAGGTAGTAGGAGAATGAAGGCAATACTGTCATGATGATGACTTTAGAAACAGAGATGTTTTCTGTAGTTCCTCAAACATGACAGAAGATTCCTAGCTAAGTGTTGTTAAAAACTGAACTTGCTCACTAGAATAGCAGTAAGTGTATGATACACTTATGCCAAAGGTAAGAATGCATTTTAGTATAGTGACTTAAGAATGCTGTAGTGGTTGAGTATTTCTGCTTCTCTTGATAAAGAACAAAAGATTTTTCTTCTTCCTCTACTTCTAATTTTGTAGAAGTATATTGTTTGTAGTCTTTTATAGTTCTGAGGTTATGCATTAGCAAGCATATATTATTAACCCTTGCAAGTCAGTTTTAAATGTTTATTTTGTAATGTAAGCATACTATATGCCTATATATGCGGAAACAAAAGTCACAGATTTATTTTAAAGCTGTAAGGGTGGATATGTTGTGCTGGCAAGAACCAGAGTGTACCCTAAGGCATCCTTACATTGCCAGTTGGGATTTGAGCTTTTATACAGGTAAATTTTATTGTCTAGGTTAAAAGCCAAATTCATTGAACCAAATTAATCTCTGGTTAATTTCCAGTGTTGGCAGAGCTTAACCAGCGACAAATGTAGCTGTTTGGTTAAACACTGAAAGATGTTATTGACTTGATATTTTTAAACTAATATTAGAGAGACCTCAAAATTAAATACTTTTTGAAGTTTTTGCATGGGGTTGCTGTGCTGCCAGTAATAAAATGGATCTAACTTTATTTATTTATTTATTTAATCCCCATACTTGCCATGAGTACAAAGCTTGTAATTGAACACTTGTCCTTTGTCTGACGAGCTGATCCACGTAGGCACATGCCACTGGCCACTTGGAAACCTACTGAATGACTGCAAAGATTAGCTCGTGTGGGTCAGTCTGTACAACTGGGGGTTTAGTTTCAGAGGCAATTAATGATTCAATATTGCCTAATTTTAGACCTCAAATAATTGCTTTGCTTCTTCAAGAGAACTGCTTCTCTTTGGAACGTTCTTAAATAGGGTATAAAACCAGGTAATTTCCGTTACCTGTCAAGAGAAGGCTTGTCTGCTGCATGAAACTGCTGTATTTCTGTATTGGCATAATCCATCTGTTTATGGCTTCAGCGTCGTCCTGGAAGTGTCACAAATCCGCAGTGCCCCCGAGTGCTAAATTTAACACTTGACACTCAGATGTAGTTTTTTTACAGCTCTATAAAGTGTCTGGATCCTTACAGCTCCCCACTGGCAGTGTTTTTCAAGATGCTCAGGTGCTCAGTACCCTTCCCCAGTCAAGTGTAATTTACGCTCAGTTAGTCGTCTCAGGCAGCCCAAACAATAGCATTGCTATCCATCCTAGGGGACACTGTTGTCTTCAAGATGACTTAAAAGCCTAGTTGGGTGTATAACACAACAGCAGCAAGCAGGTTGGCCCTGCTGGTGCTGCAGGTTGGGGTCTTGGGCCCCGTCTGACACTTCCACCTGGGTACCTGCAGGTCAGCAGAGTGCATCCATGGCAAGTGTGGAGTCAGGAACCGGAGCAGTAGACGGGAGTGTTTGTTCCTCTGGATTTTTATAAAGTAATGAGGAGAAGGTGAAAGAAGTTTTAGGAAAGCTAAAATGCCAACTTGGGTGCATGGATCAATTTAATAAACACACTGCTGATGTAGCATAGGTGAGATTTTCCTGCCTTGTTGCTCCATGTGCCCCATCAGGACAGCAGGAGCACTTTGCCCCTTCCCTTCCTGAGTGATTGTGCTGCAATCCCAATACAGATGTCTTTCAGCCAACAATGTCTCTCCGCCATCTCCTTAGGAAGTATGTTTTGGCACTACCTGCTTGTCTGTGAGTTCAGAGGGAGTCACAGCAGGTGTCACTGCAAAGAAGACTCTCTGGTGTCTAGTTGGAAGACTCCAAGGCAAAGAAGGCAGAATTACTCGTTCTTCCTAAAAAAAAGGAACTTGTTTGTCCTCCTGAAAACAGCATAAATGTTAGGAAATGCTGTATCAATGTTGGGCTTACCTGGGGAGAGGAGGTGGGGTTTTTTTTTGGTTTTTTTTTTTTTTAATATAAGAAGTTTGGTTTAGAAAGTTCCAGGTGAAGGATGTCATTTTAGCAAGTTTAAAAAGTTTAGGCTATCCAGAATGGTGTTTTAATGTTTTCAAGGAAGTCCTCCATGCAATGACAGGTATCCCTGTTTTACTCCAAAGTCGCTACTTTTTCATAGGCGAGCAGTTCTACTTAGTTGTGTTGTCTCAGTAGGAATGTGTAAATACTAAGCTCGTAAGCAAGACTGATGTATTCACTACATCCTGTTGCCAGTATCAGGAGACACGTATGGACATGAATCTTCCCCATTATGTGAAAGAAGAAAAACTTTCAGGCTTTGAAAGTGAAGTTGAAACTCCATGGTCATCTTCAGAAAGTTAAAACACCCTTTTGCCCAGCCAAAAGTAGCGGTGTGGGATTTATTTTTGTTGTTGTTGTTGTTTAAGCACAACAGTCTATACACTTGGGCATGGAGGTGGCACTTCATTGTGACTGTTGGCAGAGAGGTGACCTTAACAGAGTTCCTGGGCTGGATCCATTCCTGAGTGTGCTGTACACCTTCTTTCAGGAAAAGGTTGTTAGGAAATGGCTGAGTCAGTATCGAGAGAGGTGTGGTTTTGTTTTGTTTGTTTGTTGTTTTTTTTTATCCACACGCATTGTTTCTTTTGTGACACTGATACCTGTGAAGACCAGATCTGCTGAGAGACATCGTTAACATGCTGCATGTCCTGTGCAACTTTTCAAGGGTGAGGAGGAAGAGATGCGGTTGGCATGTAATAATTGGCAAGTATGCTAAAATGTGGTTAGGCCAAGTCGTTGCAATTACCAGGGTGCAGTCAGATTCGGTCCTGTGCTTAGTTGCTCTTCCTGTGGTTACTGACAGGTGAGGCATCCTGTAGTGTAGCAGGCATCTGCATGTTGGAGCTGGGTCATGCTGATCTTACTGATTTAATAGTCCGGAGAGATTTTACAGCACAACAAAAAGAGTTTGCATACTTGTTCAGATTAACGAGATCTGTCTCTTAAAGCAAAGGATTAAGATGTAATTATTCTGTATTTATGTAACAATGACTTGTAGTGGTGTATGCTAGCTAGTTTATATAAACTTTTTTTTTTATGATTGTGTGTTGTTACTTCTTACTCTTAGGTGGCTGAAAAGCTGGTTTTATTAAAAAAAAAAAAAAATCGAAGATAAGATCAAGCTATTTTTTTTTCTCTGTGCATAGGATATAACCATTACAGTAGTGCAAAATGAAATGAAAGCATCGTTTGCTTTATGCTGACCCAGCAACATGAAAGTTGTGCCTGTTGTTGGAGCACCTTGTGGTTTGTGGGTCACTTATACATCTTTTCAAGCCCAACAGGCCGTACTTGTTGAACGACCTAATCCCATAAAAAAAGAGCCCCTGTCCCTCGTGGTGTAGTGTCTTCATTTGTCGCAGCAGTGGTGCAGTGGAGGGCAGAGCCCAGGTGGAGGGACAGAGGAGGGAGAAATGACATAGCTGTGAGGAGGCAGGGGAGGGCAGAGATTTGGCGTGGAGGTGGTGGCTCTTCTCCACTGGGAGCGTTGAGACATTTTTGTTTGAGTTGAGGAGTGCTTTAAAGTCCTTTGGTGGAAAGACTGCCTCCTCACCCCCCATCTTCGCTTTTGGGTTTTTCTACCTACACTTTACCAGAAGTGGAGGTTCAGATGCTGTGCTTTGTGAGAAGAAAATGTTTCCTGTGGAAGACAGAAATTGCATACAGAAACCAGGGTTTGATTTCTCAATTCAGAGTCTCTCTGTTCTTTCCGAAGAAAAGGTTTGGTGTGCTGCTTTTTGTACCACTTGTATCTTTTCCTTTAGAAGTTTACAAAATACATCATTCAAGAACCATGTACAATATTTAACTAGTCATCTTGGCCATCAGAGATGACCTGAGGGAGCTGGAAGGTGGAAAGGAAGAGGAGACACAGATACCTGTCCATCTAAAAATAGTGGTGTACTGAAGTTAAGGATTCTTTAACATTTTTATGCCAAAACTCAGACAGGAATTTAATTTCAACTGTTGATTGACGTGTTCATTGCCCCTCTTGCAGCATATGACTAACTGTGAGGAAATACCTGAGTATCTCCTGATGGCTGATGACATCTTGGTGACTTCATGCAATGAGGTACCTGTTTTCTCTCACACTGAGGCCTGGATGCATGCAGCTGCCTGGGCTTTCCTCCATCCACAGCTGGAGAGGAGCGAGCACCAGGCTTCATCTCTGTGCTGCTGTCCATCCTTGGTTAAAACTCTTACTTGTCTTGATGGATAGAAGTACATCTCTGGACATCAAACACTAGCATCTTAGTCTGCAGTTAGAAGCATAAGCAGCCCTACCTACCTCAGCTTGTAAAAACTGTAAAAACCTACCCCAGCACGTTTTATTGGGTTCCCTTCTTTTTTGTTTGTTCTTCAGCACTTGAAACTTACTGTTGTTTGAAGTTTGAGCTTGAAGTTTTAGTTGCTAAATAAAACTTCAGTTATTTGTATAAATTATGAGGGAAGCAGTAACAGCTTCATGTTTCTTACTGTTCTGGTTATGCCTGCTAGGAAACTTTAAGGAAATATATGGAGCTGTCAAGGATGTAAAAGCAAGAGAGTCTTGTTCTTAAGAGAAGAGACTTGGATGGCTGATGAAATCGCAGCCCTTGGGTGCTGCAGAGAAGTAAATTGAAGTCATTATGACATTACGGCAGAGAGTGCCTGATCTGCCAAACTGTCAGCATTTGATGGACATGGTATCTACTGACATGATGCTGCGTGAGCGCCAGCCAGTTTCTCTGTCAGTGCAGTGTTGATACTGCCAAGTGCCTGTTATTCCCTCAAGTTATTGCACGTGTAAAAGAAGAAGAAGGAAAAAAAAAAAAGCTGCTGATCAATGCTATAGACTATAGATGGACAATTTGTATTGTCAAACGTGTATTGAATGTCTTTTGATTATGGGTGTGTTATGTTAGGAAATCAATGATTGAAAGGGTTGAAGCATTGGTAAAAGATAATTTTTCTAAATTGAAACATAAGCATTTGCAACACTTAATAATTTCTCAAGTTATAAATAGTTTCCTGACAGCTTTCCAGCATCAGTTTCATTTGGGAGCTGACTCACATCCTAAAATTGAGAAGAAAAAAATCAATGAAAGTATGAGAAAGTGACTTTTTATTTTTTTTTAAATGTTTGGTGAATGCATGAAGTGAGCATCCCAAGGAAGTGATTTTGCCACCCTGCTATGACTAAATGCCTCCAAAATGAGTCTGGAAGCAGGTTCTGAAAGTGGAGATGCAGCAGAAACAAAGGCAAAAGTTGAAAGAGTGAATGCTGACATTATGCAAGATAGCAGATGAGAAATGATTCAATAATGGTTACGAGCATTCATACAAGGGGAAAGAAAACCCCAGATTCCCACTTAACAGTATTGATTCTACACTTGAAAAATGAACTGCAGCTTATTGCATCCAAGTTGTAGAAAATTCTATCCTCAGATGCAGGGCGAGGTACGACAGGGAGGTTTTTGCGATGTGCTTAAGACAACAAAGTAATACAGGAAGGATTAAAGGACTTCTCGGGTGAAGTCATCCTCTATTTAATACTTGTTGAGAAAGCACTGGCATTTTGTAGTGTTGGCTGAATATGTTTTGGAGGGTTAAGGCTATTTCTGCCATTGTAGGAGTGATTGTTAAAAAGAAGATCAAAGCTCCAGTCTTCTATTGGCATCCTCTCATACAATTCATTGAAAGGCAGTGTGCTTTTTTGTTTTACTGTTATAATTTCTAGGTGGTGGGGCATTGTAAAACTGGCTTAACATTTCTTTCAAGATAAATGTAGGCATTGAGGAAAGATTGCTTTAGGCTCAAAATATTTTACCAATATTCTGCACTGAACTTAAGTTTGAACATCTCTAGAACAGTGCACAAGTTAGTTACACAGACAAAAACTGTAAAATCGGGATGACCTAATTAGAGATTTCTAAATTTGCACTCCTGTGTCCTTGTGTGAAGTATTCCCTTACTCAGAAGAGCCGAGTACTTAGAAATCCCATTGCAGTCAACGGGAACTGCAGTAATAAGCACTTTGAAAAGCAAGTTCTCCTTGTTAAGCACTTAAACATGACGGTTTGTAGAGATACCCAAGACTTAAAAAGTGTTTGCCTAACTTAGTAACCTAGTTAATATTTTCAGAACCAGTTAACAGTTTGAAAAATATTTGCACGTCATTTGGGAAATTGCAGGTTTAATTCTAGAGAATTTTAAATATTGTGGGGTTTTGTTGGGTGGAGATGAGTAGAATTTGATCAGATGTTTTAAGTACTGCCTTTCTGGAGGAAATTTTGGAAGTTTCACACTGAAATTTCTGATTTCACTTTTTGTTAAATCTACTGTGACATGATTCTACTCACACTTATTAGGTATGAGTAGCTTTGAAATTATAAGTAGCCCCACTGGACTTAATCATATTACTTACATGTGTGAAGTTACTCGGTTGCATAAGTGTTTGCAGAATTGGGGCTTGTGTAAAGTTTCAGTTAATGACTTAAGTTTCTTTTTGTTGTGTTCTTAATAACTTTTTTTTTTCTTTAATATGTCTGAAAAGCCTGTATTTAACAGCACAGCCCACCCTCTGCATTCCGTTTCAGAAAGGAAAATCATTTTAGGTCAGCTTTTTTTTCTGTAGAAGAAAAAAAAAGTAGTGTGGAAGTAGAACAGATTTTGGCTTTATGCATGTTCTTCCAGTGATACAATGGATTCATTCATAAACCTTTAGTAAGATGTATTTTGATATTTCTCCTATCATTGTAATGTGTAGGTGCAAGTTTCCCGGAGAATAACAATACAAAAAGTCTTAATTTAGACTCCTAATTATGAAATGCTGACTTCACCATTCAGAGCAGTTTAATGGTTTTATGTGGAACAAGGAGACGGATGAGGCTTTCTCTAATGCCGGTTACTTCAGGGCACTATAATTTATGTACATCAGATAATTTTATTCAGTATAAAATAAAACGTGGAAATGCTAAGACTACATCTTTCAGGAAAGTGTATTTATAAAATAGCAGTTTTAAATATATCCTGAAATACTGCCATACACTTCGGACAAGCTGTGAGGCTCAGAACATCATAGATTTCCTCAGACAATATAAAATACTTCTTGTTATTAAATTTTAAAGAGAATTCACTATGTGTCCTTTTAAAGAGCTGTTCTGGGTAGTACCTGGAGGTTTGATGGTTTCAGATGCTTTTTGGCTTGCTCTGCAGACAAAATAGGGCAGTTTCAAAGTAGCAATTAAAGCATACTGAACCCCCATGCAGACTGAGAAGGACTTCCTTCAGAAACTCCTTCTGTAGTCTCTCCCCCTCACTACTTCTCTCTTCTCTCTTTTGTCTTTTTTTTTTTTTTTCTCTCTCTCTTTACTCTTCTGCAAGAGATTCATTTTTAATTTTTTTTTCTTTTTTCTGGGTATGCATTCTTGAGTGCTCACCACTAAATTATCTGATTAACCCTTACATTAAAAAAAAAAAAAATGAGGAGACCTGCAAGAAGCACAGCTGAAGTTTTCAAAGGAACTTCCCAAATAAGATGCCTAAGTTTCTTTGGCTGCCTTGAAAATTTCAATTTCTGCCTCTCTGTCTTGTATTTTAACAGCTGCGCATCTGTGAACATGCAAGTACATACATCTTACTGTATTGTAAGACTGGCTTAACATTTCTTTCAAGATAAATGTAGGCATTGAGGAAAGATTGCTTGAGGCTCAAAATATTTTACCAATATTCTGCACTGAACTTAAGTTCAAAGCCAATACTGCCTGTAACAGTTTGTGGAGTCTGAGCAATGCCTGAGTGAAAAGAGATGTGGGTGAAGAAAGAGCTGACTTCTCAAAGATGTTTCATCTGTGGAACTCGCTATACCAAGATATTACTTAAGTATTTCATCTCAGGCTAACTAATGGAGAGGTTATGACATGTGGCTTATGGCATAAGCTGCTTAAAGCATGAAGTCAAGAAGAGGCCTTTTTGAACAAAAATGCTGCCTTCTTCAGATTTACTTCGCACCTTCCAAGTTCACAGAATCACAGAATGGTAGGTGTTGGAAGGGATCTCTGGAGATCATCCAGTTCAAACCCCCTGCTGAAGCAGGTTCACCTACAGCAGGTTGCCCAGGATTGTGTCCAGATGGGTTTTGCATCCCTTGGGAGAGGGAGACTCCACAACCTCTCTGGGCAGCCTGTTCCAGGGCTCCATCATCCTCAAAGAAAACAAGTTTTTCCTTATTCTGGGATGGAACTTGCTGTTTTCTAGTTTGTGCCCATTGCCCCTTGTCCTGTCACTTCCCTGTCACTGGTGGGCGCCACTGAAAAGAGACTGGCCCCATCTTCTTGATACCCATCCTTTAGATACTGAAAAATGCTGATAAGATCCCTTCTCAGTTTTCTCCAGACTAAACAGCCCCAGTCGTCTCAGCCTTTCCTCGTAAGAGAGATGTTCAAGTCCCCATATCATCGTTGTAGCCTTCCACTTACCCCTTTCCAGTAGTTCCTGTGTCTCTTGAACTGGGGAGCTGAGAACTGGACACAGTACTCCAGATGTGTCCTCACTAGTGCAAAGTAGAGAGGAAGGACAATCTGGTTTTACCTCTTTTGGCTTATGATGAACTGACAGCACTGGTTTTAGAAAGTTTTCTCTATGAATCACTGCTACAGTGGCTCCAGTTTGAAGGAAATGTCCTCATGATTGTGCATGCTCGGTTATCTTCCTACCAAATATGAACAGTGGCCATTATAAAATTACTTTTTACTCCAATAAAAACAATTTTTAAAAACCTATTGCAGCAGTTAAGCTCTAGGTCAGCCAAAGTAAAGCCACCAAATGCTTGCAGTGTCACTGAAACTGCACGAGCTTCTGTGACAGTGGTGACCTGGAGGCACTTGCACTTGATTATTGTCAGAAATGTTTTGTACAAGAGACTCCAGTTCATATCGGAAAGAAACACTGTAGTATGAGGAAAGTATCACATTTGTTTGTTCTGCAGTTTACATCTCATGTGTCATTGAAGAACAGCTTTATTAAACCAGCCACTGCTTGCAGACCTTCTCCAGCAAGACCAAATCCAAAGCTTTTTACATTTTGTTTTGTTTTGTTTTTTTTTTTTCTTTTCACTCCCTCAATGATGAAACAAGCAGGCAGACCCGCTGCATGTTGCTTCTCCATTCATGGAAAACATGAATTCAGAACTATCAAGCCAGTTTCCTGTTTAAACTGCTGGGGGGTTTTGTTGCCCAGACCTGGAATTCAGATGAAGCAAGAAACAACTATTTCTGTCTGACCTTGACATGTGTGTGCTTTTCTTGGCCAGATGAAAAGGTGTTAGAACAAACTTCATAGCAAGATGCTAAGAGAATAATTAAAACCTCGTACATAGGTTTGTTTTTTTTTTTAGTTGTTGGTTGCATTTCTTTAAATAAGTGATTCAAATAATTATAAATAAAAGTAATCGTAATGCTCTGAGGAGATCTTCCTGTGGGTGCTAGAATTGATGGGTGAAGAACTGTGATTTAGTGCACATTTGATGACTGATACTTGATCATTGTGGATACTCTCCCCGGGAAGGTTTTATTGTGCTGAATGAATGAGACCAACTTTTGGCTTCAGCCTTTTGTTCTGTAAGGTATTTTAAATGAGGAGTGCCTTCAGTGCTCGGCAGCTGCAGTTCTTCCTTTAGGGCTTTCACCAGTGCAGAGCAAGAACAATAACGTGAAGATAACTTAATTATAAAATGCATAGATGTTGTTTCACTTATTTGCTCAATAGGCCAAAGACATGGGAATACAAACGAGTGAAGCAATAAGCATTCTTCTAATATAGAAGCATTTACAAATGAAATAGCTTTTAATTTTGGTATTTCTGTGCTGTGCTGAAGATACAGTGTGGTTGTATGCCTTGGAGTTTAGTGTGTTTATGTCAAAGAGCTATCAGAGTAGTTTAAATATTTTTGGGTTGCAAATCCCTTATAAGGAAATGTGAGGTGCTCCAAGCTGCTCGTTCAGTTGTGCTTTCCAGTTATTTGATGTATAGGGAAATGTAATTCACTTCAGCTTTGTGAAAAATATCAATCTAATCCTATCTGTATGAAATGTGAGTCTTTCCTCAAAGCCCCACGCTGTGTGGTTAGAAGTAAGCTGGACTGTAAATGGTTTTGGGTTTTTTTGTGATACAAGTAGTTACGAGGCAGCACCTCACAGCCTAGCAACAGCTCTGGACTGCGCAGCTCACCACCTTCAAGTAGCTGCTACCGCACAGGCCTGGCAGCAAAGGGTAGAAACTTGCAAGCAAATCCCCGAATTTGCATGGTGCTGTTTTCATTTACATTGCTAATGTAGATGCCAAACATTTATGAACACTGAGTGATTGAAGTGCACATCTATAACTTTCTGACATCTCCCCAGTCTGTTTTGGTTTAGGTTGCAGGGAACATTATGAACTTTGAAAAAGCTGTAAAGAGAGGTTAATAGAAGTTACTGAAAACAATTTGAGATGTAAATGGGAAAGCCTTTAAAATTATTACTCTTTCTCTTATTAGGGTATTTGCATCTATGTAATGGTTCCTAAACTACTTTTTCAAGGGCTGATAACAGATACTGGATTAGGAGAAATAGTTGAAAAATAACTGTTGATAATAGATGGATCCGACTGGGGTTTTTTCAATGATTTAAAGTTGTTACTCAGTTAAATTAGACCTTGCTGCACCGATACACATCTGGTCATTACTTTGTTTTGGCAGGATTTCCATAACAGTTTGCCTTCATTAACAGCTACCAAGTGACTCTTAGAAAATAATTAAGGTTTCGTTTGATGGTATTTGTAATACGATGGCTGTATTGTTGCTGGAAAGTGAAATCAAATGCTTGTTAGCCGCAAAATCTCTACAGATGAGTTTCACTGTTTCAAACAGAGAAACTACTGGTCATACAGTGGAAACTGTGAAGTCTGTGAGTGTATGTGTACAAACACTGTGATGATGTCCTCTCTTTCACCGTAGCAAGAAAACTAATGGTGTTCGGATACTGAAGGCCCTTTAAATCTTATGACATCCTTTAAAATGTCATTGCTTAAGAAAACAAAATCCCTGAAATTAATTATGTATGGGTTTATTTTTTTTCCTTGGGTTTCTGTTCCTCTCCTTCGTGTGCAAGTCACTTGGATTGAGTTGGTCACTTCAGTCCATTTGATGGAAACACAAGGAGGGTGTCTCTGAAGCTCCTTGTAGGCATCTGTGGCAGAATCTGGTTTGCAGTAAGGAAGGTGTCTGTGTTCCTGACAGCCTGTGTGGTGGGAAGTTGTGACACGGGAACAGAGCAGGTAGCAGAGTGGGGAGGAGATGTGTGTGCTTTTAGAGCCTTTTTATGGCCCAGGGAACCAGCACTATTTGCCTTCCCAGCTTGAAAGTTGTGTTGTCAGCTTTTCTGGAGACTGTTGACCTCTCACATATGTTCATAAAAAGGCAGGGAGGGGAGTCAGCTTTACCTTGGTGACGTGTGTTCCCAGCGCTCTGCCAGAGATGCCGGCTGTGTACTGGGTGACTGCAGCGCCAGTTGGTTTGGAACTCACTGTGAAAGATAAGGCTTGCCCTGAAATTCTACTGTCACGTAAAAACAACTCCCTACCCTTCAACTGAAAGTGGCTGGCTTGTAAGGTCTGTACATGGCGAGGCCTTCATCCTTTTCTTGTACAGCAGCAGATGGCTTGAGATTTGTTAGTAGTAGCCATGGGAACGTAAGAGGGTCTGAACTGGGTCAGGCTGAAGGTTTGTGTGCTCCAGTATCCTCCGTTGGACAGTGTGCGGTGAGCATGAGAAGTGGGTCAAGCCTTTGGTGGTAGCTTCTCCTGGGATACTCTCCAGTTTGACCAGTTTGCAGCTCAGTGACTTCCTAAGCTAGAGGTCACATCTGTGTCTTTTTGATTTCTTAGCCCTGGATGGGATTTTCTTTCATGAGTTTGTCCACTTGGAAATGTTGAGCCTCATCTCAATCAGTTAGGTAGTGATGAGGTGCTCAGTGAATTGGGAACTTTCTTATCATTTTGGGTGCCTTGGTTTTCAGCTGATTTGCACCTCGATGGCTCAGGCAGGTCTTAAAAAGAAGTCTGGTGCAAAAGGAAATAAATGTATAAGGAAGATAAATGGCAGCTTTGCACTTAAATGGAAATTGAAGGGCTGGGGGTCTCCCTTCTCATGTAGGTGTAAGTCTGCAGTGACTCCTCTAAAGTTGTTGTGGTGAGTCGGGATGGACACCTGTCTGACTTGGCTTAGAATTAGGCTCACATATTTGTAACCAAAAAAGCCTTGAGTGTGCCTAAACTGCCTGTAAGATGGTGATTTTTCTACTAGCCCTGAGATGAGATCCTCAAGGAACAGAAGAGCTATATAGAACTGCTGTAATGGGGTTGCCAAAGAGCAGTTAGCTCATGCAGGAGGTACCATGTTGCACTGTGGTGGGGCCTCATGGTGACCAAACACTGTTTCAGAGGCTGCTTCAGTCATTTAGAAGGCAATATGAGGAAGCATCTAGGTAACAGCATGAGACCACCCCTTGTACCTTTGGTTTGTAGTCTGCAGCATATGGAGGAACATTGTCACAAGTTTGAAGGTGATAATACTCTAGAGAATAAGATGGTGAAATAGATGCTTTCCAACATTTTTGGTGAGTCTCAGATGGTTGCCCTGTTGACATCTCTTTTACCTATAATTTGGGTGGAAACAATTCAGTCCTCTTCTCTTACTGGTTTGGTGTTGGCAGATGCTGCAGCTGCCTTTAGTTGTATCTGAGCCAGACCCATTTTTGCAAACAGCAAACCCAGTGAGACTCTGGGGTTTGTTTGCTCCCTCAGAGTTGTATTGTGTTACAATAGTATTATCACCATTTATTCTACTTTTCTTTGGAGTTATGGTTTACTAGAAACATTCTGGCAGAAGATCAAGGTATTTTTAGTACCGTTCAAGGTCTTGCAATATTTGTGCCACATATGCACCACAAGGCACCTGGCAAATATAACAAAGGGCTTGTGTACTGCAGGAGAATTAGCTGTGGCCAAGGAGTATATGACACTGGATGTCTGTCAGCAGGTACCTTGAGTATTATTTTTTTTTTACATTCATACGGGCTCATCAAATCAGTATGTTTTTTGACACAGTATTTTATCTTTAGTGTTCTTAATTTTGTTAAGTCTAGTTGAAAGCATTAAGGAAAATATTTATGAACCTAGATTTCAAACATTATATACCTAAATCATTTATTTTTTTTCCACACCAAATAAAATAGTTTTTCTTTTGCCTAATTTTTTGATTACATGTAAATCCGTTGGAGTAAGTGGAGGCAATGCATTCTCTGTACATTTGACCATCCACTGAACAAGTACATGGAGGGATTATTTTGTTCCTCTGGGTTAGATGTTTATAGGTGAGCTGCTGTAGCCTTCTGAGGAGTGTTTTACAGGTGAAGCACAGGAAGAAAGGATTACCACATCTATTTGCTTCAGTCATGGTGTTCCCACTTCTTATGGTTTTGTCAGTGGAGAAGATGGGGATCCTTTGCTGAAGTCCATTTTTCTCCAGTCTGCTGGTTTGCAAAGCGGAAGGTGTAAGCCTCTGAAAACAGAGTTCCTTGGCTTCACAGTTGTTGGAAGAAGCATGAGATGTGATTGGGTATAAAGCTCAAAAGCTAAGTTATGTTCAAAAACCTCTCCTAATTCTCTGGATATATCATGGTATTTGAGTGCTTGACTCATGAGGTTTAGTCCTTTGAGTTGACAGTACTATACTAATAATTTTTATTTTGCTTTCTGTGCAAGTTTTAACCATACCTGGTTTGGGATAGTGTTTTTAAGTAACACCTTGACTTTATGCAGTAATTGAATTAATGACATGTGGGAAGTTCAGGAGGTACTTGAGAGCCTATCAGTAGAGAAGTGCAATAGAATGAGGAATGCCACTTAGCATTTACTAGTAAAGCTGTATTTTAAGAGTTGTGCTGTTGAAAGGAGTTGTCTTACTTGATTATAAGCCTGATATATGGGGTTTATGAAAAAAAATTTCCTTACGTTTAGAAAATATGTGATTACAGATAAGGTGCTGTACTGGTGACCCTATACACAGTAGTAATAATGCTGTGTGCGCTTTTCTTTCAAGAATGTGTTTTATTGTTAGTCAAGTTGTGAGGCTGGGATTATTTTTTTTTTTTTTTAATATATAGCAAGTTTTTTCTTCTGAGGAAATCTTCAGATTATAAACAGTGACTTTGATAAATGTACCTATTACTTAAGGAAGTAAATATGCATGTGTTTATCTAAACCTCTTTTTAAAAAAATAAAATCCAAAATTCTCTAAAGTATTGGCAAACAATGTAGCTGACTGTTGTAAACCTGCCAAAACTAGATTACACCTGCTTAAAAATGTGCTTTTAGTCAGGCATTTTTGATGAATTTTGCTTGATAGTTCTACTGAAATAAAAACCTCCTCAGCATAGATTGCTTCTTTTTATTTGTACACTCTGTGTTTAGTGCTGCATGTAGAGTAGCCGTGGATAATGTATAGTTCTAAATGGTTTGTTTTGATAGTAAGAAATGTCAAGTAGCTGTAGCACGAGCAGTCATTTATATTCAGAGCAAGTATAATACTGTACTGTTACATCATGATTATTTAGCACTCTGTACGGTGTGAAAGTACATTAAATAGGGAGTAGGTGAGCAACGAAGGGGTGAGCTGCGGAGAAGTGGAATAAGATATAATAATGAAAAATAGGAGAGTGGTCCTTACGTATGTGGCTAAGAGAAATGGCGCTTGAGTGTTAGGAATAGCATCACAAAACATCCCATAATGAACCAGCCACGCCATAATCCATACTTATTTGTTGTGTAACAGGTTTAAGGATTTATCAGTGTAGCTCAGATTCTGCTGTCAAAGAGTCACAGTTACGTTGTGCTTCTCTGGTCGAAAATCTGCTCACTTCAGCATCGCCCTGAAGAGTAAAGGAGTTTATTTGTATTGGCAGAATGGGAAAATATGTGATATAAAGCAGCATGCATGTGCTGGAAGGAAAAGTGAGTTTGGAAAGCTTTTAAATCTGACTTGTAATCCCAGGTGTAGAAAGAGACTAACTCCTTTATGAATAGCTCACTTAAGTGAGACTCACCGCTAGGGATCTTACATTTTAATTTGATGTCCTGCATAATCCACTTTTTTTTCCAGTTGCTTGTGACTTGAAGAAATGGAGAGAGAAGTGTTTCCTTTGCTGGCTTGTGGCACTTGAAATTTATTTGTTGTTATGCTTCTTGTTTGTTATTAATAATGTCCTGTAAATGGATAAAAAAACCTTTGTCTGGGAACCTGTGTTTCAGAAAGGGAGAGAAACAAGAAGTTAGTGATGTGATTTTGTTCATTTCTTTCCTATCTGATGGTTCTTCTGGCTCACTAAGAGATGAACTGTGGGTAGGCAGAGAGGGTATTAGTTTACTTTTGGGGCTCACAGGAAAGAGTCTCAGTTTCTGTCTGTGTGTCTGACGAAAAGAAGGTCTTTGACTCTTTGAAAAGGTGAATCAACTTTATAATGATAATTTGCTCTTACAAATTATTTAAACTTGGAACATTTGGCACCATATAAAAGTACATAAAAGAGTGTGTATAAAAGATCTCAAGTCCCTGCCTTGAGGAATATACATACCAATTAGAATGTAGCAATATTTGCTATACATATTACACAGTGCAGGGGGTGGGGGGAAGCCCAACAGAACAGAGCGATGGATTTCATTCTGGAAAATGATTTTGAGTCATTTGTGGAAAATACGCTTTTAAGAATGAATAAAAAAATAATGGAAAACCAGTTCTAAACACTGTGTTGAAACACAGGGTTGTAAGAGGGAAAGCGGTACAAAAGATGCATTAGGGAGAGTGAATCACTGTCCACACAAAAGAGAGTAGGGTGGAGCTGTGGAGGTCCTTGAAGAAGAATGGCACCTGAACCTTAACACAGCAGGCACTGGACCTGGGTGTTGGCATCCTTTGATTTTTGGGAGAGCGCTATGCTGCAGTGCAGTGACTTGAATAGACCAGAGGGGAACAAGTTATGAGCTTGGTGGCTGGAGATGACTCTCTAGTGGAAAGCCTGAAGAATGGGTCTTCTAGGGAAGAGAACACATGGGGCAAGAAGGAGGGACTTGAGCTTGTGCTGAAATTTCCTGGCAAACAAGGAACTAGTGAGCAGGGACTGAAGACGTGCAAGCAAGGGAGAGCTAAAATGGAAGAATTAGTCATGAAGGGCCCAAACAGGTTTGAGGGAGAGGCAAAGTTGCTTCTGGAAGAAGCAGAAGCGTTGGGGAGCACTGAGAAAGCAGGGCCGAAGAGCAAGCAGACAGAAAGGGGATGAGTGGGGAAAAGAAGTGGCCTTTAAACTGCATCTGTGGGTTGGCAGCGGCCAGGGAAGGGCCCCGGTGCCTGCAGGTGATCCAGAAGAGATCTGACAGGCCGGCAGCGTGTGTGGATAGCTGCGGCTTGGAGGCATGGTAGTGACGGAGGCGGGGTGGAGCCGGGCAGGAGAGTGGAAGTAAGGAGGTCAGTGCCGCAGGAGTGGTGTGGCCTCGAGTGGGGATTGACAGGGATGTGGGCTGCGGTGGATGGTGAGGTGACGCGTACAGAGAACTGATGGTGTGTTGCGCTTTCGGTTGCGGGGAGGGTGTTGGTGTGTGTATGTGGTATGTAGACATATTTCTTTGGAAGGAGGAACGAAGTCTAACTATAGTGTTTTGTGACACAAACAGATTGATCTTCTCGGTGTGTATAATTCATGTTTGTCTCGCCAGTTGATAGATTTGTCTTGCAAGTTGTAGTTAGAGTGTATGGAAAAATAGACAAACCGGCAGCAGCCTGTGCAGCAGACCTTTCTTCCTTGCAGGCTTGTTTGCTTGCTATCCCATGAGTGATAATTTCAGGGATTTTGTTTTTAAGTAGTTGCTTAGCACTTTTGTGTACAAGCATTTTAAAACAGGAGGTGGGTTTTGTTCCTCTGCTTTTTTGTCTGCTCTTAGTTTTACCTTCCTGTTCCCAACACCAGCTGTGAGCTCAGGAATGGTTTTGGGGATGGGTGTCCATACAGGCTCTTCTCTTTATGGAGGGTGTAATACAGAGTACTGTATGTTCTGCATTTGGGTTAATTTCTGTCTGCCTTTGAATTTCTGGGGAGGGGTTGTCCCAAAGATTCAAAGTCTTTGATTAAATGTCAAAGGGAGGGGAAGTACATGTATCTGTTTATGTAAGAAAGGTGGAGTAGTTCTGAACAGGGTTGTCAAGAGCTTATCTTGTGATATATACAATGTCCTGACCTGCCAAAATCTGAAGCATACCTTACATTGTGCCGTAATGAGTACGAAGTTAACAGGGTTGGTCAAATGTGACTTGAAATCGTATTTATAAGCAGTGGATGGAATCTGTTTGCTTCTTTGGATGATACATTGCAGCGATGTTCCACAGAGATAGTTCAGCCCTTCATACCAAAATGAGCTGGACCAACTGACAGCTGAAAGATTTGATTTTGAGTTTAGTTTCTTTTCTCTTGGCTGGGAGCTTCGAAATCTAGAAAAAGTAATCTTGTGCTTTGTATTAATTTTGATATACAAGACTATTGCTTCTTCCTTTTGTGTTAAAAAAACTAAATAAATAAAAAGAGGAGAGAAGCAGTTACCCTGCTTTGTAAGTCAATTCATGCTTTATGGTAATGTCACTTTTGTTGTACTGGCTATACCTGTTTGCTTTTCTGTGCTGACAGGGATGGACCTGTACAAGGTTCCATGTATTTCAAAGTTGGATTTATCATACGCATACTGGAAGTAGCTTTTAATTATGAGAACTACAGAAAACTCTAAAATGAACTAATGGAGTAATGAAGCAACAGCAGACATCTTCTCATCTGTAAAACTGCTGGTGAACTTAGAAACTTGTGATCCCTTTTTTAAACTACTAGCAGTCATCTGTCTTATTACTAAGTGTAAGATAAGGTCATCATCACAAATCACTCTTGCGGATAAAGTGATCTTAAGGGGTACTGTGTATGTTAGCAAAAAGAAGGTGAAATGAAGGCGTTTCTGAGGCACTGGCTATCCACACAGTGGCCTTCAGATCTGTCCTGTGATGGTTTGAGGCTGGTGTCACTGAGCCAAAGCCGTGTCCAGTTTAACAAGTGCAGTGGGTGCAAAGCGAGCTTCAGCTTGGCTGGTTTGGCCTCTGAAGTGCAGTGTGTCTGTGCTCAGGCCTGGGCATAGTCTGCATGCTTGACATTGAGAAATGTTTCAGAGAATGGAAAAACTGTGATTGAAAGTCTTAATTACCTGCTTAAGTTCTTAAACGTTTAAGAAAGCTTCCTAAAATAGAGCTTGTCCATGCCGTTTTGTGCTTTGCAAGAGCTTAGGGTGAAATACGTATTTAAATATATAAATATATATACACATATATAAATAACCCAAGAGCCGAATGAGGTTTTGGTGGAGTGAGTTTTGTGTTGCTTGTCAGTGATAAACAGTGCTATCTCCAAAGGTAATGTTTAACAGAATGCTTTTATGGCTTATTGCATATGATTATCCTTCCTTGTATTTCAGCGCACAGTTCCTCTCCCTTTTTCCCCCTCTGCCTCCCCCTCTTCCCACCCACTTTTTTACCACAGCTTTTTACTCTCTTAAAAAGGGATAAGGAAGTAGACACCAAAATCTTGTTTCGGAGCTTTACAATTCCTTTAGAATACTAGAGCAGGAAAGTAAGCAAACAACTTGCTGGTGTTACTTCAGAAATAATTTTTTTATGGTAAGGCTTTAATAGTTTAATCAAACAACAGTGCTGTAATTCTGAGTCAGTTAACAGGTTAACACTTGGCTACGCATATTTATAAGGTAATGATTTGAATGTAGAAGTTTGAGCAGTAGGATATATTAGGTATAAGAGAAACAAATTTATTACCTTAAATTTCTTAATTCTCCACACAGCTTATTTCACAGCAATGGACTAGTAATAATCTTTACCTTCCACTGACCTGATGAACACATAACTGTAGCTAGTAAATTTGCTTGGTATTAAACATACAACATTTTGCATTTGAGGTCTGCAATGGGCGAGTCATTACAGCACCATATGGACATAGTAAAGTGCTGAAGTTTGTTCCTCACTGCTGTAATTGTTAGTTGTGACAGGGAGGAATTTGGGCACTTAGGACAAAGTTGTTTCAAGTATCTTTTGCTGGGGTAGGAAATCAACAATTCAAAATGTTTACTTTTAATTATGCTGGGTTTTGTTTTGTTTTATTCGTTGGTTTTGTTGGTTTTTTTTGCATTCAGGTCTTAATTTACACAGCACAAAAACATTCTGGTTTTAGCTAGTATAGCTTCTCGTTTGATAGAGTTGATCTCGTGGCACCGTGTGTGCTAGAGGTTTGTGTGTGGTATGCATTGCTGGGGCAGATGAGAGGCAGCAAGAAGGGGTGGATGTATATGTTCACGATGTACTGTGCTCTGGTATTTTATCCCAGTTGACAATCCAGTCCTTACTCTTCTGCAGATTATGTAAAAATAATAAAATTTAAGTATTTCCTTGTCATGACAGTGCAAATAAAAACCTAGGAATGTTTTCCCTGGTTTGAGATGCAAACTGAGCAGAACGTGGCAGAGTATATTAGCAGGGAAATACCCTGCCCATACAGTTTGAAATCAGCCCCCGCGCTGCAGATTTAAAATGGCCGTGTTACAACTCTGCCTAAATCGGTTTGCAGTGGAAACCCTAACAAGATCATTAAATATAAAAGCACTGTTGGATGCTGGGAAAATGCTGTGCTGCCCATGTATCTGTGCATCTCCATAGACATGCATGAATAGACAGCATCAATGCCATTGATTTGAATAAGGAGGTAATATACAGTATGGAGATAACTTTGCTTGTGTTTGTAACTGACTTGTTTTTTTGGCTTGATACTAGCAGAGTTGTGGATGTTTCTTCAACATTGCTTTTTAGTAGTTGCGAATACTAAGACACTGAAGTAACTCAGTGGGTGTGGCCAAATGGGAAAACATGATTGTTACATTGAAGTAAAGTGGAAGGCATTTGTTGTTTGGTTTTTGTTTTGGTTTTTTTTTTTAAAGATTTTTATATGAACCTGAGATGCTGCTTATATTCAGAATTAGCGATGCTAACACAGCATGTCAAAATAAAAGCTTTTGACTTTCCAACATATAACATTAATGACCTTAGGAAAAAAAAGAAATCACATCTGCACTGGTGCTGTTCTTGGCTTTTCTAGGACTGATCAATAATCACATTGTGTATTCATTCCCCCTAGCCCCCCGCCCTGCGAGGTCAACTTTAACTACTAGTCTTTATATTTCAGGGAAAGGACATAGACTGCCTTATGCATTAATAATATCGGTCTCAGTGTTTCCACTGGATCTAATTTACTCTTACCCATCAAAAAATTAGTACTTTTGGGTTTTTTTAAACACTGTCATTTTTCAAGAGAGCTTTTCTCTTCTTCTACCTTCCAACGCTGTATTGAGAGGTCTAGACAGTAACTGGACTGAGGATGCTGAGGTTTGCTGTGGTTGTGCTGTTTAAATGGATCCTCTCTTGATTGTATTGTAGCATGTGACAGTGACAATGGGACAACGACAATTTCAGGGCCTTGTGTCTGGATGGTAACACAGCTGCCCCAATAAAGTCCTGTTATGGTTGACCAGTCACATTTGGACAGCTATTTCTAATTAGAAGTTCTTAATTTATATTGCATTAGAAAATAGTTTGAAGCAAAGTGGTAGATTCTTGGATGGAGTTGTTAA
Source organism: Ceryle rudis (assembly GCA_033439905.1). NCBI lineage: Eukaryota > Metazoa > Chordata > Aves > Coraciiformes > Cerylidae > Ceryle > Ceryle rudis. The sequence continues at coordinate 15,680 of JAAGNO010016310.1, read as the reverse complement.
TTTTCTCCTTTATGCCTTGAAAGATTAATGTTGCTTGGTTTTATTTTGTTTTGTAGCCAGAATAAGCAGTCTTGAAAGAATCTTGCCTTTAAAATAAGCTTTTTCAAAAAAATTTGCACTATAATGTGGTGATCTCCAGCAACTGCTGTAAAATAAAGGGTTATTGTGGGTAGTTCTGTCAGTGTTAGACTTCACTGCTAGTTTAAGTCTTATGATGGTGGCATTTTGTGGTTTCTGCATTGTTGATTTTTGTGTTGTTTTTTTTTTCCATGAAATTACTAGTGATACTGGTTCCCTTTTATTCATTTCTTCATATTAGAGGGGAAATGTAGTTTGTTCATAATGGATTATTGATTGGTCTGCGAACAGCAGAAGCCCCAAGGCCTTGTCATCAATGGTACTTACTCTCCCAATAGTGAATGCATCGCTTCATGCAGCTATTTGCAACCCCACTCTGTAGAATATAAGCCTGTAATTGTTACTCTTGTGCAGCGCAGTTTTTAGGGAGAGGAACTCTTCATTGTCATTATGGGATTTTCCCCCTCAATTTGTTCAAAGAATAGTCCCTTTGTTTTGGTAGCAAGATAAAGCTTGTCCTGGATGTTAATGATATATTTCAATTCATCGCTTAGAATACTACAGTGTAACTAATAAAGTACATTGCTTTGTCTCCCAGAAGACAAACAGGCACAGTACACTAAAACACAAAGTATGTACTGAGTGGGTGACAGCTCAACGGACCCTCTAGCAGCACAAAAGCAAACTCCCCCCCACCCTTGCCCCTGAACTGCTTCCTGGGGAGCCACACAAAATCTGGGTTATGGCGATTTTGCTGACTTTGAGAGAGATCACCTCACTGCAAATCCCTACCTCCATTTTTTCCCGCATTAGTGTCTTTATTTCAGTGTATTCTTTCCCCTGCTGAGGGTGTGGCATCGGTTGAGAAAGGCCTGACTCTGCTTTCCCAGCCCTGGCTGCGGCTCTCAAGCCTGCTGCAAAATGGCATTTGCTTGTGGAGAGAGGACACAAAAACAAATGATGTATTTGGAGGAGCTCAAAATAATAGCTCAGGGTTCATACAGCAAACTTTTCAAATGGGAAGAGGTTCCCCAGCTGCGGGGGAAGGCTGGTTTAAAATAATTAAACTAAAAAGTATTTCAAAATGCTGCCGAAGACTTTTTTAAAGCCTAAGTGGAAATAGACTACTAGAAATACCTTGTTTGGGGTTTGGTTTTTTTTTTCTTTTTTTCCCAGGAGCTTTTTCTTTTTCCTTTCTAGTCCTGTGTCGGTTTTGGCAAGCCTAAACAAACTTTAGGAGGCCTGTTGTAAAGATTGCCACTTTTAATAAATTAATGCATTTGAAAATTTGAAACTTAGACAACTGGCTCAGGATTCTTGGATAGATTTTACTGTGTTAGTTTGGATTACTCTCAGGAAATCATTTTTATGCTGCCTTGATATCATGACAAGTTTAGTCTACAGGTTGCAGAATGTCAGGATTTCCTGCAAATTCAGTTATGGGCTTAGTATTTAAAGATAGGCTCGCCTTCTGCTGTCTGGTATAATCTGAAGGATGACATCAGTTTGGGGCAGTAAAAGATCTATAGGCTACTGACATAGTCTGTAAGAGGCATTTGGGTAGGACTGGTGCCTGAATGAGGATGGCAGGATCAAGCCTTTAATCAGGGTGGTGGACTGGTGACCCCCATGGGATCCAGGTGTTCAAAAGAAGCCATGTCCCCTCACAAAGTGAGGAAGAGGGTGTACGGGTAGAGTGAGGCTGGTGTGTGTGTAGGACAGTGTCTGTAGCCTGGGGATGAGACGTGGAGGGGGAGAAAGGTCTCTCTGGTTCATTGAGCACGAAGGCTGGCGAGGCAGTTGTAGAAGGCTCTCTGTCTTATCCACTCTTTTTGTACGCGTCGCTCTCTTCTGGCCTCTTTATTCTGAACAGCAAAGTCTGGCTTTGGAGCAACCTAAGCCTTCTCAAATGAGGAGAGATCATCTCTCCAGGTTGCCATTCTTTGAAAGTTACAACTTTGTCAAATTCACCTAGATGTTTACATGCTGTGTCCTATCATTTCATCATCTAGAAGGAATTTCAGTAGGATATTTTTTCCACAAGATCACACTTCACAGTGTTTCTTGGGGTTTGGTTTTTTTAAGTCATTGTTGCTTTTGGCAGAGGAACATGGTGTAGTGATTGCAGTGCATGTTCAGAACTCTCCGTGATTAGAAGAGTGGTATTTCTCCAGTGCATTTATCTTTCAGATGGGAGTTGAAATACACCCAAACTGAGAGCAATTTGTTTTAGAATCCACACTGTGCTATTTGAATAGGTCTATGTAGATTCCCAGATTTTATGTTCTTGTTTATTACTGGAGGGTTTTCCCTTCTTGCCAATACAGCCCATGCAATATGAATTTTAAAGTCAGGTTTCATTGAAGAGAAATTAAGAAAGAATGTATAGGCTTCTGTATGTTGCAACAGCAATAATTTTATTGCATGTTTTCCTCTCAGTTTGCACTGCACAGGATATTTGTATGTAAGAAATTAATTTGCAGTGACTTTTTCAGTGTGGTATCTTTTGCATTCTATTTTTCAGTTCTCTTGTGTTCTTGATTTTCAAATTTTTTTTTTTTTTTTTAATTAATTGTTTTCCAAGAGGCACAAAAGATCCATAAGAAGGTCTGTCTTGCCCTGTGGGGAGCCCTCACAGTGTACCTGGTCCTCTTCCAGAACATTAAGGTGGCATGAAGAGTAGTAGGTATTTCGGAGAGCTCCTGTTTTGTTCCAAGTGCTGTTCCCCTGTACTTGTACGAATATTTCACCTCAAGATTACGTGAGAGTCTTGCAGAAGTTGTGAGGATGATGCAGCTGTGCACTGATGTGTATATACTGCTGTGCTGCTGGCAGGGACCAGCTACCACGGCCTCAAGCAAGGTGCTGGGGCTCCAGGGTGAGAGCAGGCTGCTTGGTCCAAATCTGTTTTCTCTCAAGCTGAAAACTCTGTCTGAGTTCTTAAAATCAGAGATGTTTTGATCTTTGTTCATGTTTCTTTTCCACCTTGCTTTATATACCAAACCTGCGTGTAAACAGGGATAAGTGCCTCGCTGTATTTTTAAAGTGGCTGAAAATGGGTCCTGAGCACTGGCCAGTGGCTTCTTATGTGAACTGCTGATCCCTAGTTCAACAAAATTAGGCGTATCTAGTTCATACGCCCCCTCAGAGCAGAGTATCAACCCCTGCCTCAATGAGGTGTCTATTACTTGGCATAGGCCGCAATGCCATTAAAACACATAAAATACTTCTAAAGAGTACATCTTAATTTATGGTTTACATTCACTTGCAATTCCTTATGGCTTCCTTCTGTGCTGGTGCGGGTCTTCATGCTGTGACAACCTGGGAGAAATCTGCAGGCTGGATAAGACTCTGCTGTGGATTCTGTGTGATGAGCCAGTGCTAAGGAACTTTGGGGTGAACTTGGACCAAAGCGATGACAGGTTACTGGTTACCACCTGAAATTACTGAGAGCTGAAACATTTTTTAGTAGCCTTAGGGTAGGTGGAGGTGGCCGTATTCTGTATGTGCTGAAAGATAATTATTCCGACTACTTTTAAGTTTGTGATTATGTCAAAATAGAAACATTTTTATTATCACAGCCAGCCAGAAAGAAACAAAAATAACTATGGCAAAGTTACACTCCCAGCAGTATAGTGATCAGTGTAATTTGATTTATCAGTTGACATCTTCTATCCCTTGTGCCATCTTTGATGTTGAAATAATTGTTTAATAATTAATACTAAGGTGGAAATTATTAAGCCAAAATGTTATTTTCTGTTGGTAGGATTCTTTACAAGGGATGTTGTCCTGATTTTGTACATTCAGTCTCCTGAATTGAACCTTTTTTCAAAGTTGTCATTCTTATATTATTTTTGCTGCTTCTTTCCAATGAACAGTGGCTTTGCTGTTCTGCAAAGAGCCCCTCCAAAGGAATTACATTTAAGTAAGTGGCACTCAAATGATGTGAGGAGGGAGTTTGTAAGTGGTTCGTACATGTTTGTGTCAGTCAATTTACCAAAGCCTGATGGAGACTTCCACGCACTCTGTAAAGTGAGTTCAGATTGGTTGAACACCCTTCCTCCCCTTGGACTTTCTTTCTGTGGAAGATCAGACTTGGAATTTTGTGTTAAATGTGTGTGAATTAGAATTATTCAAATCTAGGAATACTTTATTTCAGCTTTTAACGCTCTAAATTGCAGTGCATTGGCCAAGTTAAAGTAATAAAGATGAAACAATTTTCTCAGAATATTTTGGTGAAGGCGATAACACTTCCATTAAGTAATTTAGGCTAATAAAATAATTTGGTAATTTTTTAGCTCTGACTTTTTCTTCCCTCAGGCCTAATTTAATATAGGGCTAGGGGCATCTCCTATTGAGTGACAAATATCCCTCTTAGATACATAAGTAATGCTTTCTTCATATCCTTATTTTCATAACGAAATTTCATTAGTGAAAATGCTATAAATAATTAAAGTGAAATATGTCAGGGCTAGGCGCAGGGAAGCTGTGGCCAAGTAAACAAAGGGACTCTGAAGCTTTGGCTTTATATGTGCCCGAGCTGCTGTGTACAACATTCTTATCTTAAGTTGGGCTCTTAAAGCTCTTTTGAACTTTCAGACAGGAAACACTGTAGAAAATTGAGTTAAAATGGGACCTACATTTAAAAAAAAAAAAAAAAAGTTGCTAATCTGAAGGTCAGCATATTAGTAAGCAGTGTTCTCACTCATGTAAACTGTAGAAAATGCAGAATGTAGAAAACATTATATAAAATACCTGGAAAAATCTGTCCCCAAAGCTTGCTATCTTTTTTTTCCTGTAGTGATGCAGAACATTTCAGAAATAACTGTTGCTTGTTCAAGTAAACTGTTGTGTTAAATGTAAGAACTTAACCTTGCTGTTTCTTTTTATGATTTAATGAGTTTTTGGTTAAATCTTTGATTATAAGACAGTATGGTTGTTACTTGGCAGATTTAGGTTACAGGTGAAAATAAATCAGATGTTTCTCTGAATTGTTTCATCCGTTGATAAGCAGTGTAAACTGCACTTGTATTTGCTGTTTGGCATGTTTGTATTTTTTGGTACAGCCACAACTTCCAGTGGCTGACATCCTTTGTCTACCCAGGGAGTTTCTTCTGAGGCTGCCCCTCAATTTGGTTTTAAATGGCTCATGTCAGAGATTAATTTAGATATTCTTGTTTGTAAACTTTCTGCTCACATGGACTTCTGAATTTGTGATCTGATGGAGTGTTTTTTGTCATAATAAATTAGTCATAATGTAAAAATGCTTCATTCAAGAAATGAAATTGCATTTGTAACACATCCCTTAGATATTACTGTCAAGAAATGAAATTGCATTTGTAACACATCCCTTAGATAATACCGTCAGCTCTCTAAGGAAAAGGTAGTTTGCATAGACGCTGTTGATAACTCTTCACATGCTGAATGGTTACTAGATATGTTGAAAATAAAATCCAGCAATGAATGGTCTTGTGGCAAATAAGAAGGCCAGATTAACTTAAACATAATGAAGTTACTCTATAGTGTGTAACTGAGATGAGCATTGCATCAGTTGTACCTCACTTTTTGTTAGGCTCATGCTGCTGATGTGGTTAGTCTGTTTGCATACTAAAGAGACTCAGAGGTGAATACAATGAAAAACTTAAAACTTGCAGTTGTAGATCTGTAGTTTTTTATTTATTGAGTCATAGATATCAAGTGATGGATGTGTGCATATGTAGTGTTGTTATTGCTCTGCATATTTTTAGCTGCGTTTTAAGGTGTGATGTTTTCTTAAGGTAATAGATCAGTTCTCTGTATTGGAGAATACAGTATTCTTTCATCTTAGTCATGGTGTGTTTGTAGTACTTAATGAGGATAGGAAGGAAGGGAGGATTTTTGATTTAGAGTGTGGTAATTGGAAAAGAAACAATCTAAAGAGATCTTAATTATTGGATTTTGCCATATATAAGGTGACGAATTGCTGTGTGTTGAATTGCTGGGACAAATGTTGACCTTTGCATTTAATCATGGTGAGATACAAAAGCCTTTAAACTTTTATTAATCTGTCTTATTAATCAAATTTTTCTGTTTTGTTTGTTTGTTTTCAGTTAAGATTCTGTTTCGTTGAGGTGGGTGGTGCTGTGGTTTCCCCTATGTCTTACTGACATAAATTACTCACTTTTAAGATCACTTGATACCTAGACACATTTTCAGTTTACTTCGTTAGACTGAGACTAAATATTACACTTCAAGGGATATTTTTCCTCCATTGTCCATCAGGAAATAACTTAGTTTTCCTGAATGCTTTGTCAGGCTCTGGATTCTTGTTTTCTCTCTAATCAAAGTCCTGAGTGTCCTCAGCCTCTGCGCCTGCTCTGTGCGTGCCACATGAAGCGCAGCAGAGCTGCCTGAGACACAAAATAACGCAGTTGCCAGCAGGAATATGATACTTGCTAAAGTCTCTAGGAAAGCCTTTTATCTTTGGCAAGTAAGTATTTTACATGAAATTACACGTGATGGTAAAGCCACGGATTTCAAGTGTAATAACCCCCTCGAGAAATGTTTTCCTCATTTAAGGTGTATTTTTAGCCATTTCTGCCTGGTTTTTAAAACAAATCAAGTTTGCACTTTTTAAAAGCCACTGTGATGTCAGTTTATGGAAATGAATGTTTGCTCTTTTTATTACTTTACTTGTTTATTAATGATACTTCTCACAGAAGTCTAGAATATCACCAAAAGGAGAAGCTGCTGCCTTTTAGCGCAATAAATTGTAGAGTAGTATACTTCTGAATGCAGGGCGAGTGTTGGAAGCTGTTGAATTAAAATATGAATAGGTTTAAATATATTTAAGAATCTACTTACACAATTCCTGTACATTTGTGTGATTCTGTTCTTGTTTCAGGTGATGTGTGTCAGCCGCTTACAGAGCACACAGAAATAAACTGGCGCATCGGACTCTCTCGAGCAGCTGAAAGGAGAAACGTTACCCTGAGAATGAAGATATAAAACATCTCTCTGCAGAACCGTATGATTGAAAACACGGTCCAGCCCTCTGCTGCTGCCGGACAGGCTTTAGTCCTCCTGCCCCGCTCACCCAATGTTGCAGTAACACAGATGGAACGTAGTAGAGAGGCAGAAATGGAGTTACGGAGATCCTCCAGCCCAGGCAAGCTAAGCAAGAATGACATGGATGCTGACAAGACCATGTGCCACAGCTGCTGCATCTGCGGCAAAAGTTTCCCTTTTCAGAGCTCCTTGTCGCAGCACATGAGGAAGCACACGGGCGAGAAGCCCTACAAATGCCCTTACTGTGATCACAGAGCCTCTCAAAAGGGCAACCTGAAGATCCACATTCGTAGTCACAGAACAGGAACTTTAAGTCAAGGGCACGAGGTGGAGATGGGAGAGGCACAGCTGGGGGAGATGGGTGTTTCAGAGGGCCTCGGCGGGTGCACCAGCCCCACTAAAAGTACGTCTGCCTGCAACAAGATCTTGAACGGTACTGCTCAGGTAGATAGCAGCAAGATCTTGTTGAGAAGCAGCAAAAAGGAGGTCATAGAGGTGGTGCCAGCTGAGGAGGATGGCAAGCTGACCTCTTACCAGTGCACCTTCTGCAAAAACAAATTTGAAAGGAAGAAGGACCTGGAGCAGCACCTGCACCAGGTCCACAAACCGTTCAAGTGCAGGTTGTGCAGCTACATGACCCTGAGGGAGGAGACGCTGTTAAACCACATAGAGAAGGACCATATAACGGCTCAGGTCCCAAATGGGGAGGCCTATGCTGAGAACTGCAAGAGCGAGCTGAGTGCAGGCGAGTTTCCATGTGAAGTCTGCGGTCAGGCCTTTAGTCAAACCTGGTTCCTGAAAGCTCACATGAAAAAGCACAGGGGGTCATTTGATCATGGGTGCCACATTTGTGGCAGGAGATTCAAAGAGCCCTGGTTTCTCAAAAACCACATGAAGTCACATGGCCCCAAGACTGGGAGCAAAAACAAACCAAAAAATGATTTGGAGCTCATAGCCACTATCAATGATGTGATACAGGAGGAGATGATTGTGACGGGCCTGTCTCTGTATGAAGTTTGCACCAAGTGTGGAAATCTGTTTACAAATATGGAAAGCTTGAAAGCTCATAACGCTGTTCACTACCGGGCACAGCGGGGCGGCACCGGGGATAAAGCCGAGGGCTTAATTGACGGGAGCCTAAGCTCCGCGGTAACGAAGCAGTTTTTCTTGCAGTGTCTCAATCTAAGGCCATCTGTAGGTCCAGACAGAGTTACAAGAGGACAGACTGGGAAAAGAGTAGCCGAGCTGGATCCGGTCAGTAGCTACCAAGCTTGGCAACTGGCCACCAAAGGAAAAGTAGTAGAGCCCTCAGAGTATGTGAAGTATTTGGGATGGGACGAGGCCCTGGCAGATGCGGATGTGACTTACGACAAGGATAAGAGAGAGTATATACTCGTCAACCAGGAGAAGCGTAAGCGGGACCAGGACTCACCCAGCTCTTCCAGCAACCCCAAGAAGAAGAGCTGCACCAGTGGGCGCCCAGAGAAAACGGGCAGCACCCCACCAGGGGAGAGCTGCCCGCTCGCCCAGGGGGACCTGGACTACCGCCCTGCCTCGCGGCAGAGCCGGCGGGCCACCCAGAACAAGTCCACCGAGTGCTTCGAGTGCGGGAAGATCTTCCGCACCTACCACCAAATGGGGCTGCACGCTCGGGGCCACCGCAAGGAGCGGAGGAGCTGTGGCGAGAAGGAAAGCCCCACGCTAGCCCCGGAGGCGACCGCGCCCCTCCCACGCCAACGGACACGGCGCCGCCCCTCCCCCATCAGGTCAGTCCGAGGCCGCGGCGTTGCGTGGGGTAGTATGGGGGTCCGCCGGTGGTGGGGCCGTGGTCCCGGCCTTCTACCGCCCCGGTGTGGGGCTGCGGGCCGTGGGAGGCTAAGCGAGGGTCTTGGGTGGGAAAACCGCCCCCCGCCAGGTGTCTGAGGGGGTTGCCTCCCGGCACGTGTATGCGTGGCCGTGTGGTAGAGTGCGGGGAGAGGGTCCTCTCTCCAAAAGGGGTGGGGGTCTGCGGAGGACCGAGCCCTTTGCCCCTCAGGTGTCTGGGCTTTGGGTGGGGGTTGTCTTTCAACTTTATGTGCTGCGGGAGGCATGCCGTATTCTCGGAGACGGGTGTGTGCGTTGATAGGAGAGGCTGGGTTTTGTGGGGTGATCCCCTCCTCAAACAACCCTCCAAGAGCAGGAATCCGTCTAAGTGTCAGGGGAGCGACCGTCACTGTCCTTCCTTCTGTCTGTCTGGACAGCTCGCTCCCGCCCCAGGGGAAGGTGGTTCTTCTGGGGGAAATTAAACCCCTACACTCTCTATTCCACCCCCTTCTTGCCCCCGAGCAGCGTTGCCTGTAGTGTGAAGCAGCTCAGTTCGGGGCATGGCGTTGCTGCCGGAGTGGATGGAGCTGTCCCGAGTTGCCTCTGAATGCTTTCTCTTCAGAGGTGGTTTTGCAGGGCTTTGGGAGAAAAGGTCTCTTTGAGGAGTGAGGTGACGGTTGGTAGTGGTGAAGGCACCGTTTCCAGTAAGCTAGAGAATGGTCATGTTATGTCCGTTGCACGGACGACCTCAGATGTGTAGGTATGTGGCTCCAATGCTGTGTATCTAAGTGGCATATAGGGTTCTAAGCCTTGTAAGAAATAGGAAATGAAGTGGTACTCGTAGGTTAAATATAGAATGCTTGTGGTCTGAGTTGTTTTAAGGTCTAAGGATATATGTACACACACATGCAAACATATATATATTATTATGAAATTCCAATTGTTTTCTCAACCACTGAGTTGTGGTTCTGTCAGATTTGGTCTCTTAAACTGGTCTTTTTTAATCTGAAAGTGTCAGGTACTACTTCAGAGTGTCCTGTGTGAAAAGTTCAGCATGTCCTGAAGTTAGTAAGGCTCACAGGAGGTTTTAATATTACGGTTTATGAAGTATTTGGTTATTCTTTTGTTATTTCATGTTACTTCACAAAACAATCCATATGAACACTTTGCATTTCCCTCCTTCTGTATGAAATGTGTGCTTTTGATAAACCAGTTGAAGAAATTAGGGTTTATTATCGGTATATGCTATGGAATGTTCTTCTGGAAATACTTTCTTTGGTATTTTCTAAAATAATCCTACACATTTTTTTTTTTTCCTCAGAGTTTCACAGAAGAATTATGTTTGTGGATGAAAAGGCTTGAATTTAAAAAAAACCTACCAAATATAGGCTAAGGTTTATCTCAGTTCTAAGAAGCATCCCATGTTTGTATTTTCCATTGTAATTTAATTTTCTTTATACAGCATGAACGATTAGGCATATGCAAAATAGAACATATGAGTCTCTTTAATACTTAAGTAGTGTGCTTGTTGAAAATTATTATTGACTGTTGTTGGGTAGGATACTTCTAAATTTTACATTTATTCTTTTAGTGTCAGGTCAAATGAGAATCTGAATTTACCATGTGTTTCATAAAGGTGCTTTGAATTTCATAAAATTCTTTGATTAGTGACAAGGTGAATAGTAATAGCATCATGTAGGATGCATTAGAAAAGTGTTAGGTAGTTTTCTAAAGAGATTCATAGGGGTACTGCAACAGAAAGCTTGGAAATAAATTTTAAAGCATTTTGTAAACCACTTTTTTGAGGAAAATCTGTTTCATTTTTTTACGTGGACTGATCCAGACAGCTTGATCTTGTTTCTCTGCTGACATCATAGAAAATCAAGATTTAACACTTGTAGACGTTGTGTTAAAGTCAACTTAGAGTTTGTAACTATGCTAGCCTAATACTAATGCCTGGAATGGCAGAAATTAATTACCATGCTATGAAATACTTTGCTACTAAAAGACTGTAAACTACAGCTCCTAGTTGCTGCAGCTGCCCAATCTAATCTTACTTCTGACTGCCTACGTGATTTAAAGATGTTAATCTGTAAACTTTATATTTGAGATTTAGGCAAGCTTTCTTGCCAAAAACTGTTCTACATTTGCTTTGATAGCTTCCATTTCCTTTTTTCCATATGACTGTTGAATCTAGGTGGCCTTAAAATGGACTGAAATCATTCCAGTTTTAATTCCTGAACTCTTTGGGAAAATCTGTAAGAAGTAGAAGCATTTTTATTGAAGCCCTAAGTTAGATATGACCTAGGAAGTGGATGTGGACATAATGTTTTGAAAAGCATGTGTTGATAGTGTTTCACTTGTCAGCTATTGTTTTAAGAGATGGTACCAGTTTATTAAAAAGTGTAGTGAGATCTTTTATGTTATCAAAGAAACATTTTCTCTTATTTCTTGTTTTGGAACTGTTGTTTCATTGGTACACACGTGGAAGCTTGTATAGTGGTGTTTGGAAATGCAGTGGATTTAAGACTACCATCATTCCTGAGAGATTAGTAGTTTGCTACTAACTGCTCTGATTTTCTAGGTTAGGTATGCCCTCATGTTTAGAGGAAATGTAAAGAAAACCTACTTAGAGCAGTTAGATTGGAGTAGGTTAGAAGCCTGTCAGAAACTGTCCATGAATTTTAGTTTATCCAAGACTTGTTTTGAAGTTCTGTCTTCAAGTAAAATTAGAGTTTTGTATTCCTTGAACCTCCCTTTTCAAAATGCAACCTTGCTGTATTAGACTGTAAGTTTAGCTAATACATGGAAGTCATACATGCAATAAACAGGAAGAGATTCTGTATTAAAATCAATCTTTGCTATAGTGTTATGTAACAGTTTCATTGCTAACTGAAAACACTGTAAACAGCGGTATTCTCTATAATTGCTCTAAAGAGGCAAAAAAACCTTGCTTCTCTTATCTGATTTAGATTTTCTTGTTAATTTTGCTGAATGAGTGGATTTATATTTAAATCAACAGACTGTGAAAATTAAATACTAGGTGTGGTGAGAACTAGTGAGATTAATCATATTTTCAATAGCAATTAAGGTTTTCAAAGTTTGCTACTGGAGAGACCTGAAGTTTTGAAATCATATTGCAAAGCCACTGTTGTAGGATGGAATAAAACATCAGTGAATTGATCAGTGATACTATTATCCCTTTTTTCTTTTTTTTTTCCCCCTTAATCATAAATAGTACTTTATACTAGGAACTTCATACTATATATAGGAACATGAAGGGTCTTTTTATTGCTTTGTCAAGCACAGCACATGTTATTCAAAAGTAGGGGGGAATACAGATCATTCAAAAGTAGGGGGAATGGCAAGGTATGGTGAGCTCAAGTTACTTGTACTTTCTGCCAGAAGATGACTACTCTCACAGTTAGGACTGCCTCTTTTTAAAATCTTGTAAGTTGATGGAGCCACTGGGGAAATTTTTGAGGGGATGAGAATTGGAGATAATCGAGCTGTGTATGTCGACATTACTGCTATACAGGGTAAGATTGTAAGGCAGAAACATGCAAGTGTGAAGAAAACCAGACCTTTTTACAGCTTTGCTGCTAGTAGAACTTAGTTTAAGTAGACCTACCAATAATTTCCCTCTCTCTACAAAGGAGCAAGGATACTTCTTATTATCTCTACAGACATACATTTAGGTTGACTTTAACAGATAATTATTTCATATTCTGACCTTGTAACTAACAATAACTTGGAACTGTGCCTACATTAAAAGGGTTCATGTTTTGGTAGAAATAGTACCCTTTTTGTTTGAATCTGAGGCTGTTCTTTTTGTTGGAAACTGAGGGTATCCTGGCTTTGTGAATAGCATAAATTAATTTTAATATAAGTTAGGAATTATTATTTCTATGTTGTGTGGGGGTGAGAATATGCTGTGCAGTACTTGCTTAATTAAGAGAAGAAAGTTTTTTTTTTTCAGGTTGCCAGAATGGGTATCATGTCATTTGCTGACTTGCATATAGCTGTCTTCTTGAGTTTTTCAGTTTTACTTAAGAACTTCCATTATGCTGATTATCTGTCCACAGAGAGAGTGAATGACACTTAGTTGTTTATTATACAATCACTGTGATGTTTCTGGATATAACACAAATCTTGTGTGAATTATGTGTGATGTTATGCTGCAACAGGTCATCTCTGCTACCTTCTTGCAATATGCATGCAAACTTTAATGTAACTTTTGTAACCACAAATATCACTTATCCATGAAAATATGTAAAGATTGCCAGTGTAGCATTGCTGATTTTTCAGGTCATGTGTTGTGCTGTACAACTTTTTCTAGTTTGTCACTTGGAAGAACAAGCTGAAAGGTAAAACCCAGCTCGGCTAATTTTAAGTATTCTTTATTTATGAATAACTCTCTCTTGACATTTCTTGTTTTGTCTGAACTATTAGTTTGAGCACACAGATTGTCATAATGAAAGCCATGGGTTGATTGATTATTTAGTTGAAGGATATTGACAAATTTATTTTAACTTATCAGACAAATTATTTATTTTTATTATAACAAATTTATTTGTTGTACTGAGCACTGACAACCAGAATTTGTTTGAGGAATGGTTTTGGTTTTTTTTAACATAGCGGCATGCTTTGTTCATTCAGAGTGACTTCCCAAAAATCATTTGGACAGAAACATTTGGAAGTTAAACTTGTCTTGGGGCTAATGTCAAAATGGACTGTAATCTTAACTCCTGTGTTTCAGATTATTGTATTTTGTAAGATACCATTGTGACAATAACTGGGTTTTGTTTTGTTTATATTTTTTTCCTAACCTATAAAGTATGCTCTAAGCACAAGGACCCTGATCTTGGATTGAGGATTCAAGATAGGCAAAAGGTAAGGGAATTTTCTACGTGCTTGTTTAAGTACCTAATCATGCACATTGCTGAAAATACATATGCCTATGTTTCTAAATCCAATTATTTATACTTCAATCTCAACTTTTTTTTAAACCTGTATCTATTAAAGATACTTCTAATACTATTTGCTCACTGTAAGAGAGTGCTAACACACATAAATCAAATCAGAACTCTTTATGCTTGAAACACTTTTCTTTCCATCCTTGAATTGTTGTTTTCTTCTAAATTTTGGACCCCAAACCTTTGTCGTGTTTGCCTGATCTCTTATGTCTGCACTTATGAAAGCCCCCTTATTTCAGTGCTAGAGTAAGTGATTCCTTTAGACTTTCTTGATCATTTTACTCATTGGTTGTTTATTGACTGTTTTTCAAGCTTTACTGAATCTATTTCAGGGAAAAGCAAGCATAACAACAATCATCACTTAATAAATGCTCTTAGAATTTCTTGCCAACAAGCACAAATTGTTCTTGCCCTATGTAAAAAGTCTGCACATGTGGAAGAGTTTTTTGTGTTGATGTGTAAATAGTGTAGTGAAAAAATAATACTATGTGAGTGAAATCCATCATGTTTTGAGACAAACATGTACCTTTTCTAGGAACAGTTTTATGGATTTATTTCATTTGTTGAACAGAGTAAGTATCTGAACTGCCTTTTTCTGTAGCAGTTTCCTAAGAGTGATTGCAAAGTTGCCTTGAGTCTTAAATCAGTTTATACGTTAAGATCATGCATTTTGTATTGGGTTGTCATAAGATCATGATTAATACACGGGTGTGTAGTTACAGTCTTGGTAAAAGAAAGTTCTTTGACCTTTACTTATACTCTTCTCAGACAGGTTGTGAAGAGTGACACAAATTTTTTATTTTTTTTTTTTTCCCCCTGGAAAATCCATGTGTTTTTCTTTCCAACCTTCATTTGCCAATGTGTTTAAATTTGATAAACTGCCATTACCTTACATTGAATCTACTTTAAATTTTGAAGTTCATTGATACAATCTATGTCTATTCATGTAGTGAAATAAAAAACCTAATCTATTTGAAATACTGTGGTGATACTTTATTTTACCAAAAGTTTCAATCTAACTGTTGTTGAGCAGGAGAAGTTTAATTGAGAGGTGCTTCTTCTTCATATTTATCCTTGTTAATAGTAGCATTATGTCTGGTGGCGCCTAAGTAGTTTTTTTGTATACCAGTTTATTATTTTCATGTTTCTAATCTTTTCCATTTCTTTACTGGCTAGAATGAGGTAGAAATCCCTCCCGAGAACAGATCATTGTGCAACAATTTCAGAAGAGACTTGTATTTACATACAAAGACTTGTATTTATATACATAAAATGCTTAATTCGTACTTCTTATTTTGACCATGGTCCACAAGAAATCTAGTCTAAATTTGTACAAGCTGAGTTAGTGTAAATGGCACCAGACCAGGTAAAAAGGCTTTTGGGTAATTAGTGGAGCTAACTTTCTGCAGTTCACCTTCTTGCATGTCAGAATCTTTCCACATTTGGCAAAAATTACCAGAGGCATTCTGTGTATATTCATGCACATGGGATTAAGTGAATCTTGGCACTTGATTAATTTTATATCTTTGAAATATGTAGGTGTAAATAGTACTGTATTAGCTGCAGACACTTTTACTGCAATATTTTAAGCATACTCTCAGATGCTACCACCAGAAATTGTTTATCGGGAATGTGTTTGCTTTAATCTGTAACAGTTATTCAAATTATGTAATGTTATAATGCCCAGATGATAGTAGATCATGGATTGCATGATCATGATTTTATGACTAAAAATGGCTTGAATTTGGACAAAGTGTTACAGAAGCGGAGACAATA
>JAAGNO010016309.1:0-34318 GCA_033439905.1 Ceryle rudis | reverse complement strand
AAAATATGTCCTGTTAAAAAAAAAACAAAAAAAATTGTGTACCCTCCCCCCCCCCCCCCCCTTTTTTTTTTTTTTTTTTTTTTTAAGGTTCATAATCTTGTTCTTCTAATGTTACATAGAAACACAGAAATGTCTGGGTTGGAAGGGACCTCTAGAGGTCACCTAGTCCAACCCTCCTGCTGAGAGCAGGGACTTCCTCAACTAGAGGAGGTAATGTTCAAGAAAGTGTATAAAAATCTAAAGAGTAACACCCCTCTGAAGTAATGTGCACAGAAAAAAAAAACAAAAAAAGAGATGCATGTAATTCACTTCATCATCCCTGTCTGCTGTGGGCATCCTGGCACCTCTGCAGCTCGGCTGGCAAAGCAAACAGAACCTCCTTGTAAACTGTAACCACGGCAATGAACTCAAGTATACACAACTAAGTGCTTCTTAGGAAAACAATGTCCGGTTTTCACCACCAAAATGTACTGCCAGCATCAACAGATTATTTTCTACAGAGGCTAGAACGTGACACGGCAAGGGGGGGGAAGGAAGGAAACCGCCAAACCAGGCTCAAATGCTTCTGCCGGCACTGAAACTGGACATCAGTCACGCTAGAGGGGAAGCTGGAAGATTCTTGGGTAGCCTGTACATGACATGTTTGTTATTCAGCTCAGGGAATCCAGTCAACTCCAAAATCTCAAAGGCAATGCTGCCACGAACATTTAGATATTGCAAATATTAATGCCCCTCTACTATCAGAAAGCTTCCAAAATTTGAAATATGGGTGAATGCCGAGCTACATGATTTTTCTGGTTTAGAAGAATAGTTCCCATAAGCCAATAAATTCCTGACGCAGATCTTAAACTTTTCTGTTCCTTTGCTTAGTAATGAAAAATAAATAAATAATCCATAGAATTTTAGATCAGACCAAAAAAAGGATAATAGTTTTGGTTATGAGCATCTCACAGAACCTAAGTATACAGACATTTGTGGTAAAAAAAGATACACAGAAGTGATCCACTTTTACTCCTAGAAAACTGTTTCTCTGCTGGTGTAGCCACAGTATTAGGCTTTGTCATCTCCCAGCTCTACCTCAAACCACGGCTGCAAATTTTGGAAACTGGAAAGCCAATGGTAATTTCAAAGGACACCACACAGAAGGGCAGAAGTTCTGCACATCAGTCCTACCCCCTGTTAGGGACATCGGGTAGGGAAACACAAGCAGCATCTCAGAACATTTACCTCACCAAGCTCTCTAACTCCACGCATGCCAAAAAAATCCGATCCACACAACAAACCAAGTCCAAAAATTCAGACTTACGCCTAAATGTAATTATGGTTTCAACCCAAATTTTGACTAGATTCACTACAGAGAATAAACTACTACAGCATCTTCAATGCACAATGATCACGCCTTTCTCTACCTTAAGATCCTTTGCAAACACTGAAGAATCTCATTATCAAACATCTTAGCAAAACCTGACAGTTTACTTGGAGAAGTGTTCAATTTTCCATACACAAAGGGGATATAAAAAAAAAAAAAAGGACATGTATAGAGGAAAACTGACCAAACGAACTGTTATGCTGTTGCCCTTCACCACCTTCTCTGCAACCTAAACCTAAATTTTTCTGAAGCTGACTCATTCACACGATGCAATCCTACACGTTTGGTGGGAGAGGCAACAATAAAATTTTCTTTACAGAAAGTTTTCTTGCAAGGACATTCCAAGACTGATTTCTTATTTTGTTTTTAAAGTTTCACAGAATGCCAGAGCTTTGTTTTTTCTGTCTTCATTAGTTCTCAAACGCCAGAAGCAGGGAGTCCTAGCAGGCTAGTAGTACAGAGGCTCCCCTCTGACATGCCGATGGGGCTGTTGCAAGTTATCTGTGTTTAAGGGGTCAGCATTCTTGGTCTTCTTGCTTCCCATTTTGAGCCAAAGACTGAGAAGAGGAGGAGGGGAAAAGACCCACGACTAATGAGGAATTTGCACATGAACACTGTCCACTTTCAGAGAAACATTTGCTTATGCATCTGCCAGGAAACCCATCTCAGAGATATAATTTAAGCATGCAACCAGAGGCTGGAAAGTCTTGTTGACACAGACCTTTTATTCCCCATAAAGAAGGAGAATGTTTATTCTGCAAAACACTGCAGTGAACAGCATGTACAGCTCTACAATGAAAGAGACAATTAGGTAATAGCATCCTGCTTCATAAATTATATTGCCCCACAGTCACAAGAGGCAGCTGCTAAAATATAAGTCTAAGTAAGTGAACTCAATCAAGAGCTTGCACCAAAGTAAGTCCAGCCACAAAGAATTGATCTGAAAGCACCTGGTAAAAGTGAGGTATATCCTGTAATCATTTCCATAGATCCTAGCAGTGATTTAGAGGCATTTATTACATTCGTAAATGGGTTTCATTGAGTTTTTTGCATCCCCCCCGGGGACAAAAAATGGTATTCTCGTAAAATTTACTAGTTAGGAAGGTGAAAGTTTCTTTGCTATCTGGTCACGTACCTTCACATGCACACTTGCAACAAAGAGCTTGATGACAAATTCTTCAGTGGCTTGTGCCTGGTGTGGTCTCTGTGGCAGTGTTGGGTTCCCCCTGCATACAAAGCCACTGGCTTCACCGCAGATGGGTGAGCTGCAAACTGGATTCCACTTTAAGATGCACTGGACTTGTGACAAGAGGTAAAAGAAAAAGTGCTTGAAGTACATCGTTCAATTCAAACAAAGCCTCTTCATGAGAAAATGCTGGAGATTTCAAAGTGGCTTCAGAGCCAGGATTCAGAAGAGTAAGAAAAACAAAACAAAACCAACCCACAGAATTCTATAGCAAATCAGTCCTGGAGAATCCTGTAAACCCAGAGATTTTCATAAGCACTGTAGCTCCAGAGCCTGGAAATATCACTGTATATATAAGGCATACCACTTCCACTGCTATTTAGCAATAAATAACTTACCCTGTTTCCATGCTCTGAAAAAGCAGAACAGGGATCAAAGAACAGTGTCAGTACAGGATGTTGGCTGGCAGCTCTGCAGAGGCCTGTTCCAGCTTCAAACCTTGACCAATGTTCTATAGGTAGCATATTCAGCAGGATCAACCAACCACATTTACATGACTTCTTCAATTACTGTTTTCTCTCCAAACAGCTCTAGTCAGTAAGTGTGTGCTCCCACCAGCAAAGAATTTGGGTACCATTCTACAGCTGTTACATCAAAGAACAGGGCCACACATTTCATACACCCCATATAAAACTGCACTCATATACTTCAGTCGAGACTGTTACTTAAAATAGTAATCCTTAATTGCATGAAGCTGCATTCTGTGGTTCCTCCACTTGCTTTACCCACTTTCTTGTAAAGAAGAGAGATATTTCCCTTTTAGAGGGACCATGCTGATGCTTCTAGCTTGTCCTCTATTAGATCAGCAGTTCTGCAGCAACTGCTTTCCTCATTTCAGGTTTTGATAAAATTGAACCTCAAAACACATAAATACACCAGCTGCATTCCAGGGTACTTTTTAAACACTGTATTTCTGTTGGAGTGTAGAACAGCTTTTGTAATTAAAGTTGCAGAGGGCTCACTGCAGACTTTAGTGGGCTTAAACCAGTCTGGCTGCAAGGGGGTGAACTGGTAGCATATAGAACTGGGTAACTCTTGCTTAAACCAAATATAAAGTGAAAGATGAAAGTTTGATATCCTCCTTTGAAACCACAAATGATAAGTTTTTAATTCTATTTCAGACTCTTGGTGGTCAACTGCCATTTTTTTTTCAGTAAGGGAGAAAAGCTACAGCCAGTGCTTCCCGCTGGGACTAGTCTGCAGGTACCAAGCACCCGGGGAGGTCAGCAGAAAGGCTCTCAGTAAGGAAGTCCACGTGCAAAATTAATTCAACCACCAGTACCTATTACTGAAGAGCAAACACATTTGTCCTGATCATGCTCTCAGAGCAAGTAAGAGCAATAACCACATTTGGAAGCTGCAATAAACAGCAATATTTCATCTGGCTTCCTTACAGCATAAGCACGGGTCAGGGATGGCTCTGGGGCTGGGCGAATGCAAACATCTTTTTGAACACGGACATAAACAGAGGTTTTCTTCTTAACTGGCAAACATATTTGAAGTATAAATAACAACTGATATTCAGGGACTGCTGCAAGCAATGTAATCTGTAGTTACCGCACTCTGGTCTCCACTGAACTGAATAAAAGCTGGCAATCTTGAACGCAGCTCTGCGCTTGCAGCACATTAAAGTGGATACAACCTCAGCAACTGCTTAAAACAATGCTCAAACTACCAGGCAAGAGAAAAGAAAACACAAACACTGAAGTAAAGGTTACTGATACTGTTCTAGAGATTACCCAGTCTGTGACAAGAAGAGATATAAAGCTTTAAGAGAGGCCCTAAATACAAGATTTAATTCTGTTTTGTTTCTGAAATCGTGTACCTGGTTTATTTGTTTAGTCATGTTAAGAAAAGCAACCAAAAATCTCACCTTTACTTGCATCACAGTAAGAACAAACACAGTTATGGGGAAGTTTACATCCATCAACACCACTGGCTCTCCACAGAATCATGATCTTTGCATTCAGACAAGTTTCATACTGATTTATTCTTTTAAGGAGAAGCAAAATGAAGGTCAGAAGTTTCAGGTCATCTACTGAATACTCCCCCTTTTTGCACACTCTTAAGGACATAGAGAGGCAGTAATACGTATCAAATGTTATCAGATCCCCAATAGCCGGAGCTACAGGGTCAGACACTAACAAAACATCCATGGAAATGATATGGTATTGAGAAATTAGGCAAACAGGTAGTGTGAAGTAAAGAAGATAAAAGATGCCGAAAATATTGCAAAGCAAAATAAAGCACAGAAAACATAACATAGTTGAAACAGATTAATACAGAGCAAAGGACCACAAGAAGGAAGTGAAATAAGATACCAGTGAAAATTAAAAATCAGGAAAGGAAAAAAAAAAAGGTTAATAAAAGCACAGGTACAAGCACGAAAGCTATAGTCCAGTTCCTGTACACAGTTAAACATCAGCAAAGGGACTGAAACTGAACAGCTTCCAACACTAAGACAGATTATATCATTATTGTGAAATGGTGTAAGGTTGGAATAGATCACGTGAACTGATGTTATTTTAGTGTCACACTAATGTGGGACCTCTTCCTTTTGCAATAGGTCAGAACAATTTGTCTCGATAAGTTTCAGAGAAATTTTTGAGGAGCTTCATGCCAAGAACAAGTCAGTGAAGTCGCACAGGTCTTTGCCATCAATCAGGAGCAATGCAGAATTCCACCGTGCTTTAGTTTCTTCTCCAGAGAATAGAGATTATATGTCACTCTGAAGCAAAACAAATAAAAGTATTTTGGGGGATTTCATTCTCAGGAGCAACTTGTGCAACATAGCAGCTCTCTGCAGAGACAAGAATTCCACCTAAAAAGTCCAAGAATGAACTTCCAAGCTTGCTTGAACCAGCCTGAAACCCACAAGATGGAGCATCCATCAAGCACAGCTAACATATTTTGTTTCAAAAAGAGATAGTACTTCCAATACACAAAGTTTTCACCCTTTTCTATCACACCCTGAATTTGTCAGACTAAATGTTTAATTACCTGAACTATTCAGTCACGGAGGACGTGGATGAACATTATTAGCACCTTGTAATCTGGCCTTGAGATAACAAGGAGGGCAAGAGACCACAGTGGAAGGTATACTCCTCTGCACTCCTACTGAGGTAAATCAGACTTAAATTATCACCCTGGCCAAATGCATTTCAACCACCTATGCAAAGAAGCAAACCAACAAAGGTAGCAGAACAGTGGAGATATTTAGAATTTGTGTTAAGTTTACAGGCCCCTCACACCCCAGAAAACCCCAGCTAACTTTATTTTGCCAGTAATACATGTTTTGTATCCTCACTCTTCGCTTCATCAATGCTTTGGAAGAACTCTTGCAAAACCCACGTTTTTTTAACTACCTTTTTGAAAGGCTGGTAACAGCTTCCCCATTCAGCATCACTTCAACACAGCATAAGAGACATATTAAGAGGTTTGAAATGCTTCACAATATTGTTTTTGCAGGCTCCCACAACTGTACAACAGCCTTGTTTTTAAGTGAAAGAACAGAAACAAATAAGACAGCAACATACTTCACTGACAGTTAGATGGCTGTCAAGTAGGAGCACCTCAGAGCGCAAAGCTGAGGCTGAGGACTCAACTTAATACTCAGAAACAGAACCTGCTGCATCGCTTCGCTTGGTCTGCTATGTCCCAGGCCAGTATTTCAGGGCCCATGAATAATTTATTGCCTTTTCATAGTTAAGAATTGCAAAGCGAGCACATTTGACTGTAAATTGCAATAGAGAGAGGAGACTGCCAGCATATTTTTGACAGAAGAATACTTTCAGACAGAATTTATTCTTCCCATGCTTCAGGGTGATCCCAGGAGGGACAATGAAGCTCAGTGGTGCAGGTCACCAATGCAGGGGCCCCTCCATCAGTCAGCTACAACCCACCCTGTGTTGCAATACAAAAGCAAGTTATACACCAGAAAAACATCCATTTGTTTTATTATTTCTGACAACAGCTTCACAGAGTAACATTTCAGAAAAGATTCATAGCAACTTCCACAAAGCTTCAATGATGCTTTCAGTGATATCTCCTCCCACAGTCAGATAGTACAAGAGTTTAAACCAACTAAAATTTGGAGGGAAGACCTCAAAGCCTTCCATGTCACCAGAAGCATTGATACTTTAATAGGTAGCAAATCTCCATAACTCCACAACGCCAAATAACCAGGGAAGTAACAGAGCTCCTTGAAACAGAAGATGCTGCCTGGAAAGGAAAAACATTTCCTTGATGTCACCCAGAATTCCTTGCGACCTTTTGCAAATCCAGCACTACCTGGCCACTTTATATGACTCTTCAAAATGTCTAAGAATTGCTGCTGATCAAAAGATTACCTAAAAGAAAATAATAAGTGCATATATTTCAAGATAGAGCTGCTGACAGTAGCTAGATGCAAACTAAATTACAGAAGACAGACTTATCTCGCCTTGAAGTCCAGCACAATTCTTTTGTTAGAAGCACATTTTAAATACACTGTGCCAAGTCTGCAGATACTGCATGTGTCTTCTGCAGCAAAACTTGTTAGGGAACAGGAGTGTATAAATATAGCATACAGCTTGGCTATGATCCATCTACAAGGAACTGAGAGCGCCTACTTTCACCTTGCCAAAGCATTTAACACCACTGTAGGTCTAGCTAAGGAACAGACTTGTGAGCTATTTATACGTAGAGATAAAGGTGCCAACAAAGAGGTTTAGAAATAAATAAATAAATAATAATTAAAAAAAAACCAAAACCAACATCCACCCTTGAGGTCATCAAGCCTCAGTCTATTTAGGAGATGGAGTGTTCCTGCTATACAGTCACTTCTTCGTACAGATGCAGGCAGGGAACAAGCAGAATGAAGTAAAACAGCAGAGCCTTGTGCTGTTTCTCCAAAAATCACATTTAAATGGGCAAAGACAGAAACTTGGAAGTGCCGAGTGTGTTTGGGCCAGCATACAAATGCATCCAGCTTAGTGCATCGCGCATTAGTTAACAGTGGGTTTAAGATTTCCTCTAAATAAAACACGCGGAGCTGCAGGGTTTTACAGCATTGCACAATTAGCAAAACAGCCGCTTCACAGTGGGTAGCGGTATCACAAAAATCACCTCACTGCTCCATTCATACAGGGGAGAAAAAGCTGTAGAATTATGTCATTAACAACTCAACAGGGCTTTTGAAATTCTGGCAATGTCAAGGTTATCTGGAACCAGCCCTGAATGTTCAGGGGACACTTAGCAGTTATGCTAATGTCAAAGTCCACTTGGCTGAAAGCCTGTAATACCAAGACTCGAAAAACCACTGAAGTATGTAACTACAGTTTATGCAAAACACAGTATAGCATCCATAGCAGGTCTGGGAAAAGCAAGGCTAAGTCTCTTCAAACGGGAGATGTTCTACCATAAATCCAGCTAGATCCAAGGAATAAGAACAATAAACTGTCCAGGTCTTGAGAAAAATGCCATTAAAATAATTTCACTACTACAAGATGCTTGGAGATGCTCACGTAGTAGGAGTACCCATCGTAACACTGTAACACCTGCAGAGATACTACTGTCAATATCCTGGAAAGGACCTGCACACAAGGGAACATTACCCACGGGAATATGTTGCTGTCTTCATCCAGATGAAGAGTAATGGACTATCATTACATCTGTGGCAACATTCACTCTTCACAAACAAGTATCCATTTTTGCTCTCATTTATAAAATATCCTTTAAACTGTTCATGTTTTGGTAACATCCAGGACACCAACTAACCAAAGCTCACCTGTCTAAACATTTATACTACACGTCATGCTGTAGTTGTAACGGACAAGGCAGACCAAGTGTAACTTTGGCACCATTACTGAGTCAACAGTATGCAAGTATCTGGCCGATGCCATCAGCCATATCAAAATAAACTACTTGGTTGATCAGGATTAAAGACAATGTTTGCTCTATATTAGATGCTGTTTAGCTTTTTTCTCCAAATGGCATATCAATTAGTAAAGTCGTAGATTAGTAAAGTTGGTGATAGCTTCAGCAAGCTACTACTAGAATCTGTTCCTCACTTCCATCAAGATTCACATCACTTAAATACTCTGAAAAATTAAAGCTTGTTGCCACAGTCACTGTAAAGTTATATACTCCCACCTCCTTACAAAACCTGACCATATGACTTCCATTTGAGCTATCTCTTCTACGAAGAAATTAAATCATAAAAAACCCGCATCTTTTTATCATGTTTCCCTCCTTGTGTAGGTTTTGTTAGTCCTGGAAGTCTTCTGTAAGTATGCTGTTTGGAGTATCGTTCATTTGACCCGTACAAGAAACCGTATCTGTTTGACCTTTAAAATTTTGCTATGACAACACATCAGTTGCAAAAAACAACCATCCATCACCATGTGAGATGAGGGGCTTATTTTCCTTTAATGATCTTTAAGATTGAAGTTCTGTCATATTCTTTTTCATTGGTGGAGCACTGGAACAAGTTGGCCAGGGAGGTGGTTGAGGCCCCATCCCTGGAGACATTCAAGGTCAGGCTTGAAGAGGCTCTGAGCAACCTGCTCTAGTTGAGGATGTCCGGGCTCACTGCAGTGGGTTGAACGAGATAACCTTTGGAGATCCCTTACAACACAGGGCGTTCTGTGACTCTTACATCAATTTCACTGCATCAGGAAGAACTCTAAATAGGCCGATTATCATCAATCCCATAAAAACCTCTATCTCTCCAGACTAATGAGGTACACACAGACCAGCCCACAGAGGCAGCTGCACAACCCGAATATTCCCGTGGCAAAAGCTTTGGCATTTACAAGAAGAATTCACACATTTCTCCTGTGCTGACTCCGTACCTCCTGCATTACTCCCCTTTGGCAGCTCGTGGGCAGGCACCGCTTGATCCGATCTCCTTAGGGCACGAACACATGCTGCCAGCACAGCGGCTGCCACCCAGCCTGCTCCATCCTCTGGAGCAACAACACCTCCGGGCTTAACTAGATGGGATACGAACGACAAGGGACAGATGGTGAAAGTGTACTCACCATGTGCTGCTTCCTGCAGGAGATACAGCGCTTCACAAATCTGTTACACTAAGAAAAAAGCCTGACTTGGGCTGCTGATGGATGCCAAAGGCTACTCCTGTACAACAGGAGATTACACTTCCCCACCCATCACTCCTTGTCTATCCAGAGACTGCCCCATAGAGTGGTAGGGAATTACTTCTCTGATCATTCCCCTGTGGTATCTCCGTAAGAAAAGAAAAGAGGAAAAACAAACAAACAAACAAACAAAAAAACAAAACAAAAAAAAAAAACCAAAAAAACCAAATAACTCACCAATTTTTCCTTACATTCATGCTGTGAAGTTTCCCCATGACAACCCATCTGATCTGCACTACAGTTATTTCTGCCTCTAACAAAAGAAAGAGGAGATCAGGAACAAAAGGAAAAATTGAGTAAGAAAGGGGAAAAAAAATAAAATCCCTAGTGCTGGAAATATGATTCAAGTGTTAAAAAATGGGAGTCTAACTTAAAGAGTACAGGCTAATGACCATGTTCTCATACTTGTGTGACAGCACCTGACAGACGGGAGGAAATGAGATTTCAAATAATAAAAATCTAAGGCCTGCTCCAGTTGCAAGACTAAAAAGGAGAAAACAAATTTAAGTGCTGACCTATAGTTCCAAAATTAGTTTCATTAAATGCATTTACTACTAGCAAATGCCATTCTGATGACCTGAAAGCCAAAGCAGGCGTCTAGAAAGCTGTGTGTTCCTCACAGCATACATCACCCTCCAAAACTAGATTTCTTCATGTCTAGATGCTCTTCATGAATTATTAGAAGAGCCCATAAAAACCTCCTGTGTTGTTGTAGCATAAACAGTACTGAACCCTCCAGCTTCGTGGTTCCTCCGCGACATGAAGCACCAATGCTATTCCAGATCCATCAGAACTGCCCATAGCCTTGACAAGCAAAAAAGAAATGTTCCAGTGTCCATACAGAGGCAAAGTTCTGCTAAATATAAATGGAATATTATATTCCTGATCTTAAAGAAGCATCAGAACTGACAGCATGGAACTGGTTTTTCTAACGCATAAGCTGTATATAAAAATAGTCTTTTCTCCTTAAATCAGCCTTTCCTCCTTCACAGTGACATTTAAACACTTTATGCTACAGAGGCATTTCATCCTGAATTCAACACTGTTCTTGGGCTATTTAATGCTTCAAATGTGTTCATTAAAAAAAAAACCAAAACCCTCAAAGACCACTCAAAAAAAAACCAAAAAAACCCAAACAAAAAACTCAGAGTCACAACATTGTCATCAACTGGACACAGTTGTCTTAAGTAAGAAGTTACTAAGCTTTGGTAACACAGAGCTATTTACAGAATATTGTATTTTAAAATTGATTTTTCCAAATCTAAACATCAACACATATTAATATCTGAAATATCCATCAGCTAAATACCTAGGAAAGCAGGGTCTAATAACGTTTTTATTTTGCAGTAACTTATAAAAATGGATCATTTCAGCAAATTCAACAAGACATATGATGATGGCATATGATACAGTGAATTTCTTACTCAGTTCTCTGTCAAAATCCAGGTTAATCCCGTCATAATCCCTTTATTCTCATCTCGTGTTTAGCATTAGTTTGTATATTTGTCAACAGTTCGTTCGCATACCTGAGTGGAGCATTTGTTTATTACAAACAGAAAAAGGACAGGCTCAGGAAAACAAGCCACATGCTAAAGCCAGTCTCTCACCGACACTGGAGATAAAATCTGTACAGCTCTGGGAGCAGTGGCAGACATTAATTCCTACAAAGCAAGATCTATAGAGGCTAAATTCTTCATGAACAGTTGATTTCACCTCAAAGAGTGGTTTTATTCTCAACGTCAGGGCTGGAAGCAATGAGAGCACGTATGCCGTAAAAAGCTTCCCAGAGACACAGCAAAGCGTTCTTACTTCCACTAGAAGTGTAACAGCATCACCCTGAACTTCACTTCCCTTGAACAGAAATAAGACTCAGCCACACTAGACACAAGCAGCTCAACTGAACACAGGGTCTGTGTATTTGTCCACTCATCTCCCCGATCCCTTCCACAGATCGGGGATCTATGCCAGCCAACACCACAGGCCTTACCATATGCCATATAATGCCCACCAGCTTCAGTGGGCGTAGATTCAGGGCCTGTGCGGACCCACAAGAAAATCTGTCTAAGCATTTCCATAGTGCAGACAAAGGAATCTCAAAATTCAGCCTCACGTGTCAGACATAGGTTGGTTTTTTTTTTTTTTTTGTGGTAGAAATCTAGGAACACCCCGTGCTTTGATGAATAAGACATTAAACTTGTGTTTAACCTTTAACAAAGCTGAAGTACCACCTAAGGAATAGGATCAAGACAGCTTTATTATCTAGAATTTTAACACCTCCTAAATTCCATCAATCAGAAGAAGTTGTAAAATACTCTCACTTCCTTCCTTACACAGGCTTTGTAGTGAGTAGGTGGTGATTAACTTTTCATGAACAGGACAAGCAGTAGCAAACAGACTATTCACAAATATGCCTGAAAGACTGGGATTATTCTAACATAAGCAACAGTACTTGCAACAGACCACAACCCTGAAGCCCTTATTAATACTGCACGCAGAGATGAAGTGTTAATTCCTCTAAGCAAGAAACCTCCATCAGCGAACTATCCTGAGATGAAGAGGCGAGTTTCTTTTCTGCATCTCTTCCATCCTAAGAATTTTCACAGGCATCCAACTGCAACTGCGTCTTCCTTCGTATCAAAATAGAGCCAACAGCTAGAGAGGAGCATTTACAGCTCCCACTAACGACCGTCTAAGGTATTAATTCCCTCCACAGTATCATTTTAAGTTTATTACAAGTGCTCAGGTGACTACTTTAGGCATTCAGACAGTCATAGATTAAAATCAGCATCTTCTCTGTAAAGACTGCACTCTAAGGAGAGCCAAGTGGAATACAAAGAGCAAAAAACCAACGTGAAGTTATGTAATTTGGCATATGCTTCTGGTTGAAAAATGTCAGCTGTTGGAAGTACAAGCTGTCAGACAAACACTTCCTCTGAAATACAACTTGGTAATGGTCATCTCAGTGCATGTGCCAGCACTGCCTTGTTCATTTCCAGAAATCTGCACGTTTGGGTTCACAGAATTGTTACTAATTTAAGATGTCCCCACTGACTGCCTAAAATTGAATAATTCTTCAAATTTCTAATGTGGCAGTAATAGGAGAGCTATTTTTCCATGTGCTCAGATATTTATACAGCCTTATTTTTGGTCTGGTAAGCTGTCTAAAGATTTATATGCAACCTATGGCAGAAGAAAAGGAAAATATGCTACACCCTACATTCCCAGTAAGGGAACTACGGCTTTGGATGCCACACTTCATATATTTAAACTCAGGCAGAAGCAACTTTACCTGAATAGGCTGCAGCTAAAAAAATAGTGTCATTTAAGTTTTATTAACAAAGTCTAATCTAAAAGTTACTTTTCCCATTTCTGTTTTCATTAAGAAAAGTGCTTTGACTTTGGTTAGAAACTACCTTAAAAATTAACCCGTTCTGCATTTCCTTTGTCACATTCACCTTAGCAAGACCTTAAAGGACAGGACAATAAGCCTCCTGTACAGCAAGACATTATATGACTAAAACCAGGGACTCCAGAAAGAATAATTACTTTCAATAGCAGGGAAATCCCAAATTGTAAACCACTGGCACGACTTTTGGAAGGGGTGGGGGGAACAAACCTCCAGGGATTTAACTACAAAACTTCCTGAGATTATGAGCTGCCTCTTGGGGAAAAATGTCAGCTCCTCCACAAGCAATTGCTGCCTCACCCTACCCCACCCACTCCACCCCTCAATCTAGTTCCTTTTCAGGCAAAATTTCAACATTTTGGAACCTGCTTCTGCCCTAATCAAGGAGGGTATCTGCTTCATTTTCATATTCAACCTTCATCTGCAACCCAGTAAGTTGGACAGCTCGTAGCATCCATACTGCACTGCAGACCCCATCAGCCCAGCAATCTGTTTTCAGTTATGGACTACAGTATGTACAGATGGAGTTCATTAAAATAAGCAGTGTGGCAAAGAGCAAACCATTCACACGATAGCAGAGGGCTGCAGCTGCTGACCAGCTCGGCCATCTCCAAATAACTCTCATAACTACAGCATGTAACACAACCCTTCCTCACTGGTTCGCCTCCCTGCAAGGGAATGACTGCAGGAAACACTCTCACCCTTCCCACCCAGCACGGGAAAGACCAAAGAGAGTAGATCAGGTTCAAGATGACGTAAGTAACTTATCCCTCAAGACTTCAAAAATCCAACCAGAGACTGGGGATATTAACACTGACCAGTCCTGGTATGAAAATTCTTTAACGGGGCACTCTTTGCTTGGCTGTATCTGTAGCAGACTATGTAACACATTCACACCGGGAGAAAGGGGCGGGGGGGAATTATGTGAAAGTTCGGTTTAATTTTAGAAACTGAACCACAAGAAGCCTCGCCAAAGATGTGGGTTTGTAAAGGCCCTGCCTTTTGTCAAGCACACAAAGTCTTCACTCTCATGAAAGGCAAAGACACTTTCAACTCATTGCTATTACAAGTTCAGCGTTGAGAATACCAGACACCATCACAAAGAGCAGCTATAAGGACTTGGACACACGAGGACACTATAACGCTACCGTTTTACACAGATTAGAAGAGTTTATCTGACTTAATTATTACACTCCAGAAATTCAACACTATTTACAAGAGCACATACAGCTAGTGTATTTACTGTTACAAAGTAATTCAACACAATGACTAATTTTGATGCACAAGGTACATAAACAATATTATTTCCCCAAGGAACGTAAACAATATTATTTCCTCAAACCAGACGTACCAATAAATTCTTTGCCAGAAAGCTGCCACTTTCTCTGCAAGGTCTTGTCTTTAAATCACAGTTCTCAAAGGGCCTTTTAGTCCTCACCAACATAGCAACTTAATCTTTACTTCTCTAATGTGCATTTCCTTTAATTATATTTGCAAAATATTTATAAGGTTATTAACATTAATTATGAGTCCAAGAGATCTTCAGCAGTAATTACCAGCACAAATAGAAATTCCAAGTAGTTGGTTGTTTTGGTTTTTTGTTTGCTGCTTAAAAAAAAAAAAAGAATCAATTTGATAATGTATCATAAGGAATTCTCAGCATGATGGAGTTACTTCACCCAATACAATGAGCAGCTGAAATGTGCAAATAGGAGCATCTCTGCAGACAAGAGAGCAACCAACAAGAGTCTGTATTTCTCCTCTTGTTCCATAAAATCCCAAAATTCACTTGGAAATATGAACTGGACTTTTAAGAAAGCATCAGAAAGAACAGACACTGCTCTTCAGCTTTTATATAAATCATCTTGCTTCCACGTGCATTTAGACCTCAACCACCATCATTTTGCAGCAGTTAGGAAATGCATGTTTTCAGCTAGGGAGCTAGTGGCAAGTGGTAACTGAATGACTACAAGCATCAAGGGTCTAGGGGGGCAACAATTCTAACTAGAAAATTAGGTATTGCCACCTTTGAAGACGAGGAGAAATAGCAGGACTTGCAGCTGCAGAGGAGGGAAGGAGATCTCAGCTGGCAGTACAGAGGTTGCCTGAACTGTAGCTGTTAACACCCGCACAGGTTTACTGTCACGCAGACTTCCTACACAGGAAAAGAAGTTCAACTGCAATCACAGTGGAAAGCTCTAATCCAGTTTTTCACTGTTATTCAGTCCTTTTACCAGACGTACACAAACTTCCATAGCCCATTTAGAGACGTACACCATTTATTGCCCGCAGCTGAACTGTGTTTGCCCCCTTTGCTCTCACACACTTCCCATATCTACCTTTGTTGCTCCCAGAGCAGGAGATGAAGTCAGTAGTTTGGCTTCTGAAATTTACTAGGATGCTCTTCTAGCTCTTTTTTCCAAAAAGCTCTTCAAGACTACTGCTAAGCAATCACATTCTAAAGCCACTACTTCTAGATCAAAAGAAGAGACAGGGTGCCAAAAGCCTTAGAAGTGAGAAAATGACTCCAGTCCAAGCGCAGTGATAAAAGCTACACTACATATAAAAGCAGTCAGATCCATGAAGACCCTCTTGGCTTGTCCTCTTTCACCTCATTCATTAACTCATAAGTCCTTCTGATTCTTTTCTCCGAGATAAATTTTTTAAGTTCTATAGTCTGAACTTGCCAAACTTGGACACGCACACATGTGACTTCTCAAACGTCTACTGCAAAAGTAAAGATGTACTAAAGGAGGAGAAAAACATCCAAGCACAAAAACTTTTTTTCTCTAGATTTTATTAATAAATTGGTATTGCTGCTAAATATATCCCTGTCTTCTATAAGTATCATAATACAACATCTATTGCATTAAGGAGCTTATACTCACAATAAGTAGGTCCAGAGCGATTTTTGCTGAACTCGGGCTGTGGTTTGTAAAGTGTAATTCCATCCAATATAATCACTTTATAATAGATTTCAGATGTTAGAGACCAACACTAGATTAAAATCATCCTGTCAAGGAGACAGGTGAAGGAGTGGCTGCATCAAGATTAACCTTCCAGTCAATTCATCTCAATAATAACCCTTCCGTTTTGGCTTCCTATCTTGCCAAACCCAGGCAGGAAAAAACAGATCTTCTGCAAAGAAAAAGGCCTTGCTTGTAATGCTTTCACTAATGGCCAAGATGCAGAATCCAGAAAAGCTGCCACAGATCTCTTAATCTGTTTCAGACTGGAATGGCAAATTACCCAGCAACAAATACACAACCACTGCCTGCAACACGTGAATTGGAAAGAGTGAGCCAGTTCACTGTTTGACCTACTTCATCCCAAATAACCAGTCAGGGTATTTCCAGTACTGGGGCAAAAGAGCAACTCCAAAGGAGGGGGTAAAAAAAAAAAAAGTGACCAGTTTTCCTGTATTCATAGAAGTTGTTATTTTTTCCTCCTTTTAAGGAGTTAACTTTGTCATTTGATCGCAAGCCTGAGTCAGAAGCAGGGAGGGGAAGACAATGGAACCATCAGGGCAGGAAGCTCATTCCTGTGACACCCTGCTCAGCTCAACCACAGGCATCATCGCCTTGGCTGAGCCAAAGCCCTGTCAGAGCTGGTGAGGGAAGCGGCTGCTTTGGAGTTCAGAAACAGGAGATAGAGGCACCATAACTGGGCTTTGCTCTCACATCTACGCTACTCAGGCAAGACTTAAACACTGTTTTTCCCTAAGAGAAGGGCAATTGCTTTACTGGTACGCAGGATGGACCTACAGTACCATGCCCTCTCCCGTAACAACGGCACAACTTCCAAGGAGCTGTTAAAAATAAGTGTTGCAGTTGTAAAACATGGCATTTGACCGTGCCAGAAGCACAGATTTTCCCATGGTACTATGCCAGAATCACTTTGCTCTTTGTCCGAGTCAGTGTCCAGGTGAAGAAAATTCACTCTCCTTTTCCATTCCACCCACAACCCTTTCCCCTAGAATTTCCAACAATGCAGTGGTAGAAAAAGCCACCAGACAATAAATAAATTTATAATTTATATTAATAGTAAATATTTTTTGTTTAAGCATAAAACATGCTCTTGTAGTTTTCTGCACTTAGTCTTCTTTTGGTTATACTTAAGTGAAAGCTTTGATTCAATGAGCTTAGAATATTCCATAATGAAGACACAGCTGACATAAGCATGGGATGCATAAGAATGAGAAAGCAGTTGCACAGAACATCGATTATCATCTAAAAGCAATAACATTAAAAAGCATTCAAGCAAAATAAATGCCAAGTACTTTGACATCCGATTACTGAAGCATTTGATGGCATTACCATGATTTTCTCTCCTGCCCCTGAACTAGCCCATTTCTAAAATAAGCATGGCTTGACAAACTAAAAAGGTTCTAGGAGGGCTTTAGGATATTTCCTTTGTCTTGGGGATTCATTTTTAGCATAGCAGAATCTCACAGCATAATCAACCAAAAAGGATGAGGTGATAAATCACCACGGTGAGCCCACCACAGCTGGGCTCAGAGTCAGCCCTTGGTTTGGATACCTTTTATTTGAGAGAGACCTCTGTGCTGAAAGGTTGATTTAAATTTATTTTTTTTTTTTTTTGGGGGGGGGGAGAAGTGTTGCACAGAGCACTGCCAGTCAGTTGTACAACCTTTCAAGGGTCTCCAGCTCTAATAAAACTTGAGAAAGAAACAAGGACACTTTGAAGGCAACATCTGTATTGATTGATCTGCACAGCGTCGAACACAGCAGCAGCATAACCAGACTCCTGAACAAACTGCCTAACTAAGGAATCACAGCATCTCATTAATGAAACAACACTCATGAGTAAGAAACGTGCATAAATAAGCATTCCTACTCTTCAGAGATAAAAAAAAAAAAAAAGGTTGAATTCAGCAGAATCAAGACTAGCAGCTGATGAGTAAGAGCACAGAAGTTGGCCAAGAGCCATTACTTTAGGGAATAAAAATATTTATTACCCACTCCCACCCAACCTAAGTATTCTCATGCACTATAAAAATAGGTCTTGTTTAAAAACTGTTGTGAAAGTTAGTTCAAATTAATAACTAAGAGAAGAGAAGACTCAACGAGACCCATTATGTTACATAAAAGCAAGTCGCCCTTTTGTAGTTGCCAAGGTGTTCTCTGCACAACCAGGTCACACTTCAGGAAGAACTCACCGCAGTGCTCCAGAAGGGGAAATTAAATCCATTTATACAGCTTTCCTGGTTTGGCAGTGTGATGATGAATACATCTCATTGCACCCTGCATTCTTCTTGTAAAACTGAAGCAAAAGCAAACCGAAGCTAGTTTGACAATAAATAAATCACCTAACTACTGTATTAGTCATTTCTAAAGCATGTATAATATTTTGAAGCAAACAATTCAATGTAGGACTCTAAATCTCTGAATTGTCCTTATTTGCTGTACCATCCCTTCCCTCTTTTCTCCAGTATCCATCAACTAACAAATCCAGCCAGAGCAACAACTTAACTGCATCACAGATGGAATTCTGTCAAGCTTAGCACATTAAAGAGAGTACTAGAAGTGTGGTGTTTCTATATATATACTTCTATCTGGCATACAGTATGTCTGAATAATATGGCCTGCCTGATGCTGAATGGGAGTTTTGGCTGAGGAATAGAGAAGTCTCCCTTGGGAGTCAATTTAAAATGACCACAGAACCCCATAAAATACAGAACAGAAATCAAAGCATTATCCAGTCTTTGGAAAGACCTGTCACGCCTACCACTTAGATTTGATTATGTAATTTCTTTAAGTTAGTAAACTACTTTTATAAAGCAATAGGAATTAAGATTTGAGTACAGAAGCAGACAAAACACTTCAGGAGTTACACACATACAACACGGAGAGTTAGCTGCCAACTAACTGTCTTAGGCTGCAGCATCAGTCAGCTGCTGCTTTGCTCTTTAGCAGAACCCACCTCCAAAATGTAACTAAAAACTTGTTAAAGCAAGGGGTGATGCTATAAAAGCCGCTCAAAAATGTGGTCATTCCATACTGCTTGAGCACTCTTCCAAAAAAATAAGTCCAAGACAACTTCTGAGTAGCGAAAAAGTTTTCAGATTCACTCAGTGGCACTTTACCTTCTCGGCCACGTATTTGAAAATAGATATTCTCCTTCTTCCTCATTTAAGAGCCTTTTTCCCTGGAAAGGGCTGACCTAAAATTCAAGGTAATTAAAAAACAAATTACTCTCTACAGTTAAGTACTTTATTAAGTAGGACTTCTAAGCACAAGCATTCAAGTATCAAGTCAGAAGACAGGGTTCCATCTTTGTTTACAGAGCACATCGAATAAGTTAGAAATATCTACAATTTCATATATCTAACACACAAAATTATATCTTCATACATTATAGGTATACTTCTCTTTTGTCACAAAAAGCCGGGGAGATCAGACCTCTTCAAATAATAATAATCATCATCATCATCATCTTAAAAACTCCATTCCCACCCAGCTTCAAGCAAATGAAAGACAAACCAGATTTTTACATGTAACATTATTTAAAACAAGAGATGACCTTTAATGCACCTTGCCATGGGTGGCAGGTTCTCATCCACAAGCAGATTTAATTAAATTTAGCTCTTTAGACTGATTAGTGTTAATAAAGCAATCTGGTAACTGACTGTTTTATGGTGTTTACAATATAATGGTCTTGTTGGACTCCAGTATAATTGTTTTAAGTTGCAAGGCACTGTTTTTCCTGAGCCCTTCAGCAACACTGACTTCCTATGAAATTTAAAGGAAGGACTCAAAGACATTGTAGGTACCGGAGAAAAGCCGAAGTAGAGTATATAACTTGTACAAAGGATCCTAACAAGGGATATCACTAGAGAAGGCTGGGTTTATTTTCTGTATAAAAGATACACACACATTTACAAGAGAAACATTGTAAAAAAAATGAGACTTTCATGCCTCCCACTACTTTCTACTTCTGTGAAGCATTGGACCACTTATATTCTGATGGAAGAGTCAAGACACTGAGAACATGCTGAAATTTTCTATTTGTAACATTCACCAGAGAAATGGCAAAACCCGCTCGAGCCAATTTGATGTGTCTATATCCAGAAAAAACACCTTAAAAAGGGCTCGTGATACCACCTTTTCTTCTTAGTACAGCTGTATACTGCTGAGTATGGATAACAGCTTCTACTGCAT
This sequence comes from Ceryle rudis, assembly GCA_033439905.1. Taxonomy (NCBI): domain Eukaryota; kingdom Metazoa; phylum Chordata; class Aves; order Coraciiformes; family Cerylidae; genus Ceryle; species Ceryle rudis. The sequence goes on along the minus strand of JAAGNO010016309.1, from coordinate 13,977 downwards.
CATGCTTCACCAGATTTTCTGTCCTTTAAAGCACAAATATCAACCTTCAAACATTTAGTATTGGCACTCTAACCACTGGTCTTTAGGAGAGGAACCAAATTCTACATTCTGTTTGCAGAAAAAGTACATAGAGGAAATTTCACAGATAAAAATGTTTCATTTCTCAAGCAATTTTAAGAGACCTGTCAATAAATAAAAAAAATATACTGTCCTCCATATTTCACCATTACAACATGTGCAAAAATTTCTACCTACAAGATGCTCTTACCTGGCCAGCAGACAGGAGTTACCCTCTCACGCTCGTACAACAACCCATTACCCTCAAGGGAAGAGGAGTTTCCTGAGAATTCCCTGAGAACCAGAACATGTCAAGCCAGCTTGCCCAGAACGAGATGGCTTTGAACAACCCATCAGCTGGGATTACGGCTGAAAAAACAGCATTGTTTAAGAAACGCTTGGACAGCTTTTGCGTGGGGGTGGGAGAGGATTACTGTGTCCAAACTGGGCCTGCGCTATAATGGATTACCTGGAGAATCTGTGGCCTAGCCCTCACTAACAAACAAGTTCAGTTGGAAATACACTACCAGGCTACACACATCTCACTTAGTTGTGCAACGAAAATGACTTTCACAGCTGCGTATTGGAGGTCTCAAAAAATCAAACAATGACACTCAGAATGTATCAACAGCATGAGACATAGCAGCAGCCCTCCCCCAGTCAGATCCATCCTTTGCTTGCTCCTCTCCCCCCACCCCCTCCAACAGCAATTACCACCCAGAAGATACAATTCTAAGTTTATCCTTAGTCTCACAGTCTATTTAACATTCCAACTGTGTTGAACAATTAGTTTAACATCGGGAATAGCTGTGTTTGAAAATCTGCAAGTAACAAGAAGTGGCGAGAGAATGGGATAAACCAATAGTCAAAGCTCAGCCCCTGGAGAGTCCCATTCTGTTAGAGGAAACTACAAGGAAAATCCAATTCCCTGAAGGTTTACTAACAGCTTTTGAGGTGCAATAAGCAATGTCATATATACGTAAAGCTCTTCTACCTGACAGCTGTATTCACAGAGCTCATATTAACTTTGTTTTTGCACTCAATTGGTTTTATAGCGGGAAGACTGAAAGAACAGACTTGCTATGCCAGCAGCACAGGTAGCAGACCTCAGAGAAGCAGCTCTAGGTAGTGCAAAGCTCTCCAAGAAGCTTGCTTCTGTATTAACATGTTGAGCCCACCCTTCCCAAAGAATTAGGATAGATTACTGTTAGAGCATAGCTCACTACCAACCCATCAATCTTTATTTTCTAATTCTAAATTTATAGATTGCTTGGTTAGGGAACAAGTTCTAGGTTACCAGATGCCTTTCTGCTAGCCCAAAAACTGTTAAGTCTGAAAGTATATATTCACTTCATCTGTGATACAAAAGCATTTCACTAGCGCATACGGAGAACCTTTCTTCACTTGCTCTTGTTCACAAAATAATGATTCCCCCCACCCCAGGGGTAATTAGACTAGAATGTATTACTAAAAACAGTATGTAACCCACTGTAAATAAAACACTGACATTCTCTACATATACACCAACATTATCACTTATATCCACACAGAAGCACAGTATTTCCCAGAGCCTCTAGATTCCTCCACAGTTCATGTAAAGGTTAGGTCACATCACTGTTCCAATGTACTCATTTCACATCACAGCAGATTGAAATTTCCTTTTAAATGACAATGGAATAGCACGACCTTTGGGTATCACAAAAAAATGTCCCCAAAGCCCACTCCAATTTTCAACAGATGTTGATTCAACATATTTGTCGATGCAAATCCTCTTAGAGCTCAGCAACACGTTCACCAGAGGTAGAAAATCAAGACCCAGCATACACACATTTCATACATGAGAACGGACTTTTTAAAGCAAACAGCTTACCGGAAACACACAGTTGCACAGCAAAGCAATAGGGCTATGGGCCATTAAAATTTCAAGTGATTTATTTTCTAAAAACACAAAGTGATACCTGTTTTCCTAGTCAACTGAAAGAACTACAAGTTTGCCATCAGAGAGAAGCAATTACACAGATAAAAAGAAACTCAGTAGGTTGTTATCTTTTACTGTTCATACTCAGCAAATAGGATTTCATGTTTCCATGTACATCGATGCCATTATAAACAGCCACATGTGATATAACCAAATCTAAAGCAATGTGTGTTTGAGAAAGAAAAAAAAAAAAGTTACAAGAATCTGATAGGAGACCGGAGCCCAGGGATTTTTCTGCATGTGAAGCACTTTCCTTGCTCTCCTGTCACCATAGCATGTTAGCTGATAAACGCTCCAGAATTAGAAGACCTAAGTGGGGATGTCTGAAATCCATCTGACCCAAGGGAACAAGTTTAAAAACCTGACCCAGCTTTTAGTGTGACAGATACTCCTGTACTCTGTTTCTGTCTACTGGAAGAAGCTGGCAAAAGCAGACAGAAGAGACAGACTCAACTAAATTTGGTATTCAAATGTGGGCTTAAAGCAAGGATATTTTGGGAAGTAGGAAACACTCAAAAGAGGAAGACCAAGAAAAAAAATAATTAAATTTAAATCAGATACTGGTGAAAGGAAAGGTCACAAGAGCTGCAAGAGCAGAGACCAAGAGGGAAGAAATATTATTCTTTTCCATTTTCTGTCTGTGCAGAGCTCTGTGCTCAAGACATCTGCAGGATTGTGAGAACAGTCTGCAAAGAGTCACCACAGGACATCCCCCCATCCCCCAACCCGGGACAGAGGCATCGTCACTTCACTGCAGGCAATATTAAAACACAAGTCACTGACCAACCCGCTAAATCAGTCAACACGCAAAAAAATGGCTTTTGTGGAACCCGCTGCCAGTAAGCTTTTCTGTTCTGGGAAAGATAAATCAATCTGACACTAATTACATCTTAAAACTGCAAGTAACGACATTATAGTAGGGAAAAAGCCAATCTGAAAATCTGCTTTGGAGGAAGCCAGAAGCGGTTGGAGATACCATCTTGCTTGTTTCATTGATGGAAGTTTGAATACAAATTGAAGAAGATATTCTCATTCACGTAAACCTTCTGACATCTAAAAGGAAAGAAAATTGTTGCCCTGAAACCTAAGGATTGTTTTTGCATTTCTTCACATGCCAAAGATAACAAGCACTGCCCTACCTAATTACCAGGTACTAAAAATAGGAACACAGCAGTGGTGATGCATCTGGCAATTTTGGTTTACCAAAGGCTCTGATTTCTTGTACAGCAACATACAATACAGAAATAAAAAAAAATAAAATAAAAAAAAATATATCTATTTTATCAAAGAGCACAGGAGCTCACGAAGCATTAAGAACTAGAAGGCAGCCGGTGTTTTTGCAAGGATAGTGTTCAGGACACAGGATTAATCTGTATCGCCAAAGAAACTCTCATCTTGCCCACAAAAGCAGCACGCAGGCAGGAGAAAAGAGCTGTTAAAACGAGCAGCAACCAACCAGCAAGGAGCTAAAAGCAATAGGAAATGAAGAGGCTTCCTCGCCACATCTAAGAGTGGAATCCAGCTCGGATTTGGCACCATCAGATCACTTTCCCTGTTCACTGTCTCCAGCTCAACTCTTAAATGCTGTGGTAGTATTTAGGGAGATAAAACCACAGCCCATGCCAAGCTGCTGGCTCACAGACTGCAGGCGTGCAAGAAGGCAGAGCGGATGCAACTGAACAAATGCCCCTCTTTTCAAGATCGTGCCCAGGATATTTTGCTGAAAGTACATCACGAAGCAATCCACTTCCCAGTTCTAGGTCAGAAATTTGTAATAAGCAATTAGCTCAGACACTCATTTCCAGTGGCACTGAACAGTGCCTTAAGTCCTCAAATTAACAAAAGTTATTTCAATCTATTCAGTGGAGCTTCCAAATCAGAATAAGCCACTCAAAAGTTTTAGCCCAGTTGTGCCCTTCATGTGCAATTATACTCAATACCCAAAACATCCATCCTTTCTTAACCCAGAAATAGCTGGTTTTGTTAAAACTTCTAAACATTTATACCTGACAACAAATCCTTTGAAAAATGTTGGGTTTTAACAACAACCACCACTCCCTTTAGAATTCCACACCCTGAAGTAGCCCATGCTGTATGAGAAATTCCCTTACAGGAAAACATGACACGCTGAAGGGATGGTGGAACAAAGGTTAGAGGCTGAAGTGTTAGTCCAATCTGTCTTGAGGAGACATCGCTTCATTTAACCAAGGACACACACCTTTCTGCCCAGGCATACACCCAGGTCCCAAAACAAGCAACCCTCTCTTTCGGAAACAGCGTTAAAGCTCACTCCTCTCTTGACACCCTAAACTCTCAGCTGGTTAGGCCATAAAAGTGCTTCTGGCTCTGCTCATCAGGAAGTACTTCCCAAGCCTTGCCCTTCGCACCGCCCTCCCCACTTCATGCCGCGTAGTTAAGTTTGTTTAAAGGCAGAATTAGAAATTCATCCTAATCCGCATAGGAAATGTCTTTGGTGCTGAGGTCTAACCAGTGAGTACTCTAGGTAAGGTCAGCTGTCAAACTAGTACAGTGGTCAGTTCTGGCACATTCCTGCCAACTTTAAAGGATTACTTCTGTGCTGTCTCCCAGCCTCTGATTACGTAACTCCTGTACCTTCCCTGTAGCCTCCATAAATCAGTAGTTTTTAAACAGCCTGACCAGAACATACACATTTTCATAACAGAAAATGATGCCATAGTCCTTCACCTACCTGAAGTCATTTACACACTGCAAGCACAGCATAGCATTACATCAGCTTCTACTAGGTAATTAAAACTTTCCTATTCCTACCAGTGAAGTATTGCCTTGGTATTTATTATGCTGCAACAGGCTTTAATTTCAACAGGTAAGGCTTCTACAACCAGGCCTTTGAAAGTGACCTTACATTTCTTGCTACCTACCAGCAACACCGGTGGCTCTCTATCCCCAAAATACCCGACAATACCTGCAAATGAGGTCCAGAGCATCAGACTACTCAGTTTAAGAGATCACTGTCTCCAGTCACTAGTCTCATTCTCCTGCAAGAGGTTCCACCATTCATACAGCAGTGGATGAAGAAGCATACAGCAGGTCTTCACCCACAGCTATTGAACTTACAGCATCTTACTTTTAAGAGTTTAAAACCAAATTACAGGCAAAGATGCTAGGCTAGAATCTAGCAATCACAGTAACCGTGAACCACAGTGATTTGTGCGACAACTCACCTCAGCTACCCACAGTATGAAAAACACTTTCACCAGCAATCAGGCAACATTTCACTTGCAAGGCTGCAGACCAAGCCTGCCCATAGGGATGCTTTTAAAACACCTTTTTGCCTGAAGTAATAGTCCCATTTCAATGCACACAGCAGTTATTTTTCTAGCTTTAGCTGGGAAAGTTCTACAGCTTAATTCTTGTTCCCTAACTGAAAGAAGGTGAAAGAAAAGGAGAGTGTGTTGAGAGTAAACGGTTACAGATGTCTTCCCATAAGAAACCCTAAGCACTTCCCTCATCTTTACTTTGTGATGAAAGCCCAAACATCAGCTATTTCTCTGCTCTGTGCAAGACCAGCTATTTCTCTCTAGCAGTTCCAGGATGATGAGCAAGTACACCAGAAGCAGAGAAAGCTCCACAGTGAAATGGTCATACACTTTACCTTCTTATAAACATCTCTGGTATTTAAATCTAACAAAAAAACCAAAACAAAAACAAGAACAAAAACCCCAAACAAACAAAAAAACAACCACCACCAGCAATGCCACAGCCCAAAAAAAACCTAACACACACAACTCTCAAAGCCACCTTACAACTATCTGAAGGAAGATTTTGCCAACTGCTGCTGCTTCCCTCCCTCACATTGCAATGTGCAACTTCTCCCCCCAAAAAAGTATTTCAACACAAGCGAGACAACAGCTGATATTTCAGAGATGCTATTTTAAGGTTTGCCTATGGGTGCTTATGTTTAGCTAGACAGATTCACTCCTGGCAACCTGCTGACAGAAGGGACAAATAACATTCAGGTCTTCTGAAACAGGGTATGTGGATTATGCTCCTTGCAAACAACAACAAAAAAACACAAAAAAAAAACCCGCAAAAGAAAACACAAACAAAAACCACAACAACCAACCAACCAACCAAACAAACAAAAAAGAAACCCACAAACAATTCCTGAACAGTGTTGAAAGGCTTGCAAGTACACTTGAGCTCCAACTTTACTCAGCAACAGGCCTGGAAAAACATCCTTTTCAATGAGGTAATGATGAGTATTACATCCTGCGGACAAGCTCAGCATCTGGACTTGCAAAGAAAAAAACACGGGCTTCCCATGTTGTTAATCCTAACAGTAGTCTCTTGCTTGACTGAAATAGGACTCACAGTTCCTACCCAGCTGTTTTCTCAGACAGCAAGAGAACAGCTGAAGAGGGCTTGAGCCAGAAGTGGACACAGAACCAGGCAACTAATTATTTCAAGTTGCAGTCAGAGACAGGCTACAATTGCCCATTTCACTAAAATGAGATAGATCTTGAGATTATCTCACTTCTTAAACCATATAAAGCTGCTCCTTCACACATTTCCTTTGGGAAAGATTGCAAGTAATGCCACTGCCATTTTTTGGCTATATAGACGTAAAACGCTAGGAAAAAAAGAGGCATTCAGTGAAGAAGTGTGGATTTGCTACATAAAATCATCGCCGTTTTGGAACAATTCTCCATGCCCTACCAGCAAGCACTCCCTACAAAGTCCTCCTTCCTATATTTAGGTCAATCTGTATCAGTCAAGCCCTCCATGAGCATCCCTTCCTTTCATAACTTTCTATTCTAGAAGAGAGACCTACAGCCAGGCGTGCTTTTTCAGATCATTTGTTCACTTGGGCTGCTACGTTAACACTTGTAAAGGCAGCAAGTAATGCAATAAAAAAAGTTGAGTACAAGCAACTGGTGCTATATAAAGCTGACTACTTCTAAGGGCTTCTCTCAGAATATCTATCCAGCTCAGAAAAGCTTTCCTGCATCTCTAGTGTCAAACGCTGCTCAAAAAAGTTCCACTGCTACCCTAACGAGGCACACTGATCTTACATGGGCATTACCTAGAATATCCTCATGGAATACACTGCTTCAGTGCTCTGGTTTGAGTAACAGTTCAATAGCATTTGCATGGCTTGTGTTCCCATATATAAACATCCATCCTGCTTGTTTGAGCTTCAACTTTCAACTGATTGTTCCCATCTCTGTTTATGCAGCTCACCCAAATTATACACACCAGAGAATTCTCCCCCGAAATTATGCCCTCAGTTCAAAAGACAAAGCCTTTAGATTCCCCATACAACGACCATGCTATCTCTTCACTAGTACTGAAACTCCAGTTTAGGTTATTGAGTAACCTAGTGCCACCTTACTCTGGTGGGTTTCCCCCACATTTTGAGCTATTTCTAATCAGCTAAAGTTTCTGCTCTTTCCTAGGAGTAACATAATTTGAACCATTAAGAACACAAGCCAATGCCCAAACTAAAAACTTTGGTGAAACAATCAAATTTACAGTCCCTAAATCGGTCATGCAGTTATTTTAAAAAATAATCATTATGTACAAGTCAAAACACACGCCTGCTCGCAAAACATGATTAAAAACCAGGCGTAAATGACTTTCCTAATAATACCATGAAATTTATCTTGACCTCACTCTTCCTCATTCAAGAGAAAAAAAACCCAGTAGCTAATATGCCTGCCCGTAAGAGAAACATTTCATTTACAAATGGATTACATTTACAATATTACATTACAATCCTCATTGGATTTCCAAAATTCTTTCTGCTCATGTAACTCTTAACTATTGCTGTAGCCAGAAAACAACACAGTGGGGGTTGGGGGGGGAATTCCTCTAGAAACATGGTCTGAAGTTATCACATCCATCCCAAGCAGGGAAGAAAAAAAAAAAATAAAAATAAAAAAGCAGAAATCCTGTTCCAGTTAAGGTTCAACAGCTCAAGACTATACCTTCCCAAACTGGGCATGCACCAGCCTGAGAGAACAGACCGGTGACTGCCGAGGACACGGTTACTGCTGGCTGTGCTACCACAGACCTCACAGAGTATCAAACTGCTTGATTTTGCAAACACTACTGGCATGTATTCACAGAGAGGAATAAAACAGCCCAAAAGTTTCCATTGACCTAAACGCTGAATAATCTACTGGCGTCAACACAAGTCTGAAAGCGGAGAAGCCTATCGTTGATCAGCTTTGCTCTCCTCTGTAAGAGCTGATGCCTAGAGAAAAATAACCTTGGTAATACAAGGTAGGTGTGTGTATGGCAAACCCCGAGCGGCACTCCTCTGCATCCGTTAGGAACTCAGGACACTGTGTTCTTCTGGTAACTGTATTTACATATTTGCCATCTATTTCATTACCACGTAAATCAGAATCTCAGCAGCCAGATTTAGTGGTACGTTACTACTCTTCACCAATGAGCGAGGTGACATAGTAACTGTGCCTTCTAAGCACGTCTAGACAAGGTGTTAAACCACTTGCAGCTGATCTAGTTCAGAAACTGCCTCAACCCCTAGAACTTACTACAACAGCATAATGTGACTCGTACTGCTACTAAACCCCTGTCAGTATGGTATGATATGCTTCACTTTTTCCTTCAATTTCCTTCCACTTGCTTAGTGACTTCCTCTGAAGGCCATTCTCATGTCCCGTGGGGCAAGGATTGCCCTCTGCACCATGCAAGGCTCACCACCGGGCTACGCGAGACTGCGCATACACAGCAAGGCATCCTGGTTTTAAACTCCAAAAACTCTACCCTTCAAATGGCGGGAGTTCTTACAGGTCTTAAGGTGTCCTTACAGAAGCACACAGGATTGCAGGAACTGTTGGCTTTTCCATATATCCTGACAGTTACAAAATAAATCTGGGAAGTGTCAAAGCAGCACAACCCTTGGAGGAAAAACCAAGGCACACATTGCAACTTAACCCCAGAGAGCCCAAGGTCCCTCTAAACCAGATTTATTCATAGATGTTCTTTTAGGCTCCCATAACATGGCAAAATGAGATCCTAAAATCTGCTAATAACTTGCAGGTACCTGTGGTTTTAGGATAACAAAGGAAGACCAAAAGGAAAGAGAAGAGTGAAAATCTACACACAAACCAAACAGACCTATGCCTCAACTTTGCCTGAACACCAGCGAGGAAAGGTGGAAGAGCCATGTTAAGCAGTACCCTGCTTAATATCAAGACTCTCAGCATCTTTACTAGGAGGAGACAAAATGCTTACTTTAGGAGTTCTTAAGATTGTAAGGACAGATTCATCTGGGAGCTCTTGTGTGGAGAATGGGCAGTTAAACAACAAAAGTCTTTTAAGTGCCTAAAACCCAAGACAGAGTTACACAAAGAGTTTAAATAATATGGGAAAATGCTGAACCTTGAACTTGGCAGTTCACAGTTTTAGCACTCAAGGGAAAAGATAAAAGACGTGCTTGTATTGGGCTTTTCAACCAAATGGAGTTGTCCTTTAAACAATCCCCCCAAGAAAATAAATAAATAAATGAAATCAACAAACAATATTAAAAACAACACAGTATTTGAGGCCTCAAACTACTTCACAATACAGTGAAAAGCAGTACATAAGCTAAAGAAAAGTGAAAGCAGGAGAGAAACATGCAACGGAGAAGGACAACCTAGGCCTCCTGTTACAGATTAAGGTTTTCCTTCATCAAATGACAGCGCGGCCAAGACACGGTTGTGGAATTTAAACCCTCATCCTGAAGCAATGCCTAGGATGTTAGCATGACTCAAACTCAAACAGACAGCACAATCACTCTTACTTGCTATGTTTCATCCAAGACATGAGACATTCTTGTCCTCCTACCTCAAACTCCATCCCTAGGAACTTTCTCATCTTCTCATTCATATTGACACAGAAACATGACTTCTGGAAACACGCTATCCAGATCCCTCAGACAGAAATTAGTCTACTGCATGTATTCCAAGGATGCTGCAAACCACTTCAAAATGCTACATAATAATAGTAAAGGCTTCCCACATCAGGGCTGCTATGAGTGATAATATCTAAGGTGCACAACGTTAACAGCTAACTCAATCCTAACAGCCAGCTGCCACCAAAAATAAACTGGACGTTACCATTTATCCGATCCTGCTGCAGCTGTGATTCAGAAAAGGAAACCATGAGAGATTTAAACCTCTTCCAAAAGAATGGTTTATTGTGTAACCCATCTCAGGGTCTGACCAAGAGGAGGCATGGAGCAGACACACATATGCTATGCTAGAGGAAGAGGATGGCCACCTTCAGCAGCAGCCAGCATCAGAGCAGCTGAGACATGGTCCAGAACAACCCATGGCCGCTTATCACTATCTCAGACTGGTACTGCCCATATCCTCCATCGGAAGACTGTGGGAGGAAGGATGCAGAACAACCCCCATCAGGTTTAGTAAATGTAAAAACCATGTTGCCCATTGAATCAGTGCTACCGTACCAAATGTGTCAGAATACGGAGGCAGAATGCAAACAGCCATCAGCCAGTTTTCACTATTTAAAGCCAGATCAAGCAAAATTCAGTGTCTAAAGAGCCTAACCCATTAAGCACAGAGATAAACCAGCTTCCAAGGGAGACTGTACACTTGTGCCTACACAGAGCATCACCTTACAGCCTGCTGCTTCACCTTTTTTCACGTCTTAAAAAAAAAACCAAGCCCCAACCCAGCGGCCTCTTTTCTGGTTCTCAGTCATTAACCCCAACCTCAGCAGACAATTAACGCCCCTTAGCTAGGAGAGGTTTCTGCCTCAGAACGCCGTTTGTCCTCACGGAATAAATCCTTCCCAACGCTTTCGCGCTGAAGCGCTGCCCTAAGGACGTTGAAACCAGCCCGATATCGTTGAGATAAAGGCGGTTTTTTTTATCTCTCCCCCTCCCATTTCCATCAACCTGCCCTTGAGAAGCAGCCGCCCCGGGGGCGCGTGCGCGGCGGCTGGGGGAGCCCAGGGCGGGGAGGGAAATCAGGGCGACGGGAAGGGGGGGTGTTGTCTCTTCCCGCCCCTCCCCTCCCGGGCGATCTGGTTGAGTGCATCATCCTCCGCCGTCAAACGCTCTCGGTTCGGCAACCGCTTTCTCCCGGCGCCTTGCGTACCCATGGCGGCTCCGCTTCTCCGCCAGCCCCGGACCCTCCCGCCGCCTCAGCCGCTCTGCCAGCGCCGGCGTGAAGAGTCCGGCCGTCACCGCCCCCCCGCCGCCGCCATGCGCATGCGCCGCCGCCCCCCGCCTTGAGGGGACGGGATGGGGCTGCCGCTGCCTCACGGAGCATAACGACCCTTCCCCACCTCGGCTTCGGGCAGAGGAGGGCGGCTCCATTGCTTTCCTCGCACCCCTTCGTCCGCAGCGGCTCCGCTGGGGTCCCCCCTCTCCTCGCACCCTGGCCGGGCACAGCCCCAGGCTCCCCGGTTTTCCAGACCCGCCTTCCTGAGGCCTCTTGTCCACAAAGCTGGGAAGATTTTCCTTGAAATCGGGAAAATGGGGCGTCAGAACTTCCCCGTCTGTGAACCTGGGGGGATTTCCTGCCACAAATATGGGGGGAGTGGGCCAGAAACCGTCTCCTTGTGCCCGGAGCCCTCACCCGGCTTTGTAGCACCAAGAGATCTTTTCATAGCCCCATGGGATCCCTTCAACCATCAATTTTCCTGTTAACTATAAGTGGACGTGATTAATTCTAGTGCCAAGTACACCACTGCTTAATTAATTCCCATTGACAAGGAGCATGTATTTTCTGAGATTCCTGTCACAGCTGTTGTACCTCAATTTTCACAATAATTCCTTAAATATGAATTTGAAGTCTCTTAAACTTGATGGGGACAATCTTTAAAGCAGGGGCTGTTGTAACAAGACAGTGGGTGATGGTTTTACCTTAAAAGAAGGGAAATTTAGACTAGAGAGAAGGATGAAGTTTTTTACACTGAAGGTAGTGAGACACTGGCCCAGTTTGCCCAGGGAGGCAGTTGATGTTCCATCCCTGGAATCATTCCAGGTGAGGTTGGACAGGGCTCTGAGCAACTTGCTCTAGCTGCAGGTGTCCCTGCTCACCGCAGTGAGGTTGGACGAGATGAGCTTTAAAGGTCCTTTCCAACCCAAACCATTCTCTGATACGATCCTTTATGATAACCTCAGGACACTAAATGCATTATGCAGAGGTGTGACAGAAAAAAACAGATGCGAAACCCACCCGCCCCTTGCTGACAAACAAGCTGCATTTAATCTTTACAACTGAACTTTACCATCAATTCGAGGTAAAAGGCAGCGCCTGCCTGTGCTTGTCAGTGCAATGTTTGTCTGGTAGTTTTCATCTAGAACAACCAAGATTTGGGTCATCCTTAAAATCCATAAAACTGTGTCAGGTAGTTTAATATATCAGCCCTTCCCATGAGGGCATGTATCAGAGCATAACACAACTGGTGGCTGTATTATGAAAAGAAAAAAAAACCACTAATCTTAGCAGAATCCCTTTCCCCACAAGGATACAGATGCCCTCCATCAGTTCCAGTCTGGTACTTGTGCTTCAGAAACTATTTCATTCTCACTTGTTGCTTTTTATACAAGTGACATCAAGTTGCCTATTTATAGCTGGTGCCTGTGCTGAAGTGATTGTCTCCGTGTGATTGTCCTCCATAGAGCGGTGCCCTCCATCACCCAGCACCACACATGGAAACAATGCGCTCCCAAGTTGGCAATAAATTGGGTGGACCTTTGAGGTGCAGCCACTGACTGCAGAGTAACTGAGAGATCTCCTGCTCAACCTCCCTGACAGGCAGGTCCCCACCTGTCAGGCTGGGAATCTGCAGTCTGAACAGGAATCCCTTCAGTTTTCTCCTGTTTAACTTTGCTTTTATAGAATCATAGAATCATTTTGGTTGGAAGGCACCTTTAAGATCATCAAGGGAGGGACTTTTTATGAGGGCTTGTAGTGACAGGATGAGGGATAATGGCATCAAACTGGAAGAGAGTAGATTTAATTAGAAATTAGGAAGAAGTTCTTCACTGTGAGGGTGGTGAGACACTAGGCAGGTTGCCCAGGGAAGTTGTGGATGCTCCATCACTGGTTGTGTTCAAGACCATGCTGGACAGGACTTTGAGCAACCTGGTCTAGTGGGAGATGTCCCTGCCCATGACAGGGGAGGTGCAATTAGATTATCTTTTATGTCCCTTCCAACCCAAACCATTCTGTGATTCTATGATATATCTTTACAAGAAACAAATTATTCATCAGTAGAAACAGGTAGATGAGTTCCTCACCTTACTTGGACATTACAGACAACTGTGTTGCATCCTGACATTTGATATTAAGCTTACTCTGACCCCACAGAAGCAGAGAAAAACCTCACACCTGCTCTGCAAGTCAGGGTAGGGGCCTCAAAACTGCCTGGCTTTTCTAGATGTCCCACAGGCTTCCCTTCTTCAGCCACCTCAGCTCCAACCTCACTTCCCCAAGACCTGGCTTAGCACCATCACCCTTCTAGGCTGTGCATAACTCATTCCTTGAGTTTGCCCCTGCCCTTTGAGGAATTCTGGCTACAGAGACGGGGTAGGCCATTATTTTTAGGTCCATGTTACCCAGGGATTTCAGCCACCTGTGCAGCTGTATCACTGTATCCATGCAAGGAATTTCCAGCTCTGCACTGCAGGAAGGTTTGAATCAGTGCTGTTTGCCTTGCTGGCGGAAAAGCCTTCCCAAGGGCTGTGCTAGACAGGTTTATGTCTGAAAACCTGCTAGTGAGAGGACTTTGGAAGAGAAGGAGGAAAAGAGAAGGGGAAAAAAAAGGAGAAAAAAAAAAAAAAGGAAAAAGGGGAAAAGAGGGGGGAAAAGAGGGAGAAAGGGGGAAAAAAGGGGGCAAAGGGGGGGAAAGGGGGAAGAGGGGAAAAGGGGAGAAAAAGGGGGGAAAAGGGAAGAAGGCAGGAGGGGAGAGAA